>CAUYON010039776.1:0-37992 GCA_963573935.1 Arctocebus calabarensis | reverse complement strand
ATTTGTTATTAAAGCCTACATGTTAAGGATACCCTCTCCCATTTGATCCTGCAATCCCATTACTAGGCATCTACCCAGAAGGAAAAAATTCCTTTTATCATAAGGACACTTGCACTAGACTGTTTATTGCAGCTCAATTTATAATCGCTAAAATGTGGAAACAACCTAAATGCCCACCAACCCAGGAATGGATTAACAAGCTATGGTATATGTACACTATGGAATACTATTCAGCCATTAAAAAAGGAGACTTTACAGCCTTTGTATTAACCTGGATGGAAGTGGAACACATTATTCTTAGTAAAGCATCTCAAGAATGGAGAAGCATGAATCCCAAGTACTCAAGTTTGATATGAGGACAATTAATGACAATTATTGACACGGTGGGGGTGAGGAAAGGGAAGAGCAGAGAGAGAAAGAATGAGGGAGGGGTGGGGAAAGGAAGAGCAGAGAGAGGGAAGGAGCGTGGGGGGTGGGGTCTTGGTGTGTGCCACACCTTTTGGGGGCAAAACACGATTGTAAGAGGGACTTTACCAAACAAATGCAACCAGTGTAACATGGTTTTTTGTACCTTCAATGAATACCCAACAATAAAAAAAAAAAAAAAAAAAGAATACCCTCTAAAGAATATGCAGTGCGTTAATTCTGCAATAGTATTGTTCCAAGATACTTGGTGCTTGCTACTGTCTAAAAGTTGGTAACTTTATTTATCCTATTGTTTCGACTTTGCTATGTTGTGAGTAATTTTACAGATCCCTAATTTCAATGCCATACCAACACCACAATCTCTAAGCAGAATGAAGTTGCTACATTCTTCCAATTAATTAACCAACAAATTTAATTTCACACTACAGAGCTTTGGAATAGCTACTGTTTACCGAAATTACCATTGCAAATAATGAAACTGAATGTTTAAAGAACCAGAGTTTAGTATTGTCAATTAAGTCTGGGCTAAATGTTAATAAATATAACACAGTGTGGAAAACCATCTGCTGGATCTTCAGCTTTGTTCGGGAATTTGCCACGAGCAGCCTGATGTAGACAGCTTGTTGATGTGATGCTGGTCCTCCAGGAATCAGTGGGCAGTTGGAAACTTGTAAAGTAGCCACTTCCGTCAGGGGACCCTATTGCTAAATTACAAAAAAAATTATAAAAAAAGGTTATTTCAGATTTTTAAGTGAGTTCATTGAATAATCAATAATGTGACAACAACCTCATTTTTAAAGCTTGGCATAGCATCTTGCCATGAGTTTGTTTCTCAGGCCTCTCTCCACCCTTCATCTCTGGGTGCATGTGCACACACATTACAGTGTGCAGATAGAGATATGCAATTTTCTTTCATGGCACCAAACATACATTTGTGAATTGCTACTTAATCTTTAAATTGCCATTTTGATTTACTGTGATAACTTGTCATGTGAGGGGCTGTGATTTGCTTCCCTGACCTCCTACTATTGCCCTTTAAAGTGATTCTTAATGCTGATGATTATTAGTCATGAACCATGTGGACTTTTCATAGCCTGATACTATTTTCACAGGAGGAGTGAGAACATCAAAACAAAGGGGATTTAGCATTTTTATGGCTCTCCCGTATATTCCAGTCCTGCTTATCCCCATCTGCTACCCTTCCCGTTTATTTCTTTGGATATAAAGGTGTCTAAAATAAAGAGAGCTTTGGTTTTTTTTTTCTGCTTCTTTTTCGGATTCTATTCTATTCCCTACATTGCTTTCTGCTCTATTTGCCTGCTGGTCTTTCTGTGGACACTGTCCTCTGTGTGCGAGTGAGGCGCTCTGAAGCAGATGGGATCACTTACACACTGGTGACTGCACGGGCAGGTCTTCCTCCTACCAACCTTAATCTCTGAGGATGTCCGTTCTCAATAGGATGTATTCCTAGGGTGCCCCTTCTGCCTTGCTGGTGTTCAGGGAGCAGGCAGTGTGCGTGCAAGTGTGTGTTTGTATCTGAGGCCGTGTGTATACATATTTGCTGTGCGGGTGTGTACATGTGCCTGCATGCAGCTGTGTGTGCTTGTGTGTATATGTGAATGCGTATGTATGTATCTATGTACACACATGTGCATGAAACTCTGGATGGTCACCCGTGCCATTTGGGCTTCTCTGCTGTGAATGCTCCTGTCAGCAGCAGGAGGGACAATAAGCCTGGTGATTTGTGTGGTGCTCAGCCCGCTCTTAACCTGCAGTGAACGTGAGCCAGCCGGCACCTGCCAAAGGAGGCCATGTTCTTTAATTTCCTCGCTTATGAATTATGGGACCTTTGGTCACCTTCTTTTTGTTTGTTTTATTCATGACAACATTTTAAACACAGGAAAGCAAAGATGTATTCATTCATTTAAAATAAATAATTAATTATTTAAAAGTACACAATTCAGGTCTTCATTTTTCCATGGATGGACAATCAACTTGTTCAAAAAGGTTTTGCTCCTGAAAACGATGTCAGAAACACCCCTCTGCTGTGTGTGGCCGCTCCTGTGTGGCTGCTCGTGTGTGGCTGCTCACGTGTGGCTGCTTGTGTGTGCGATCCTCTGAGCTGGAGTGTGCCCCAGTGAAACTGCTAGATCAGAGCATTTTCACCATGAATATTAGGGCTAAGTTGCTCTCCCAAGTGCTGTGGTATTGTACACACTGCTGGAAATTTGAGAGTTCTGGTTTCCTAGTGTTCATGCCAATACTTAATGTCATCACACTCCTTGTCCCCAGTCTTAAAGGCGTCCACTGGAATTTCGTGAATACTTGCTCACCATTCAGTATTGCTTTTCTGGGTGTTGCCTCTTTAGTTCCTTGACCTTTTTTTTTCTATTTAATGGTCAAGGTTTTTCCTGTTGAGTTGTTATTCTTTATATATTTTTATCTATTTATTTATTATTTGGAATTCATTGAGGGCACAAAGAATGAGGTTACACTGATTGCATTTGTTAGATAAAGTCCCTCCATACTTGTGTCCTGCCCCCAAGATATTCTTTACATATTTTGTCATCAGTTTATATTGTGCGCCTTTTAACTTAAAATTATTTTTAAAGTTTATATTGGCAAATTATAATGGTATGTGTTTATGGGGTATAAATGATGTTACGATATATGTGTGTACTCAAGGTGGAATTGTTGAATCAAGCCTCCATACCTATCACCACAAATACTTGTTTATTCCTCCTGTCTAACTGAAACTCTGAACCAACTGACCAACATCTTCGCATTCCCCTCAACCCCAGTGTCTGGTGATCACCAGTCTGTTCTCTGCTTCTATGAGTTTGTTTGAGAACATGTGATACTTGTGTTTCTGTGTCTAGCTTATTTCACTTGTAATACTGTCCTCCAGTTTCATCCATGTTTTCACAAATGACCAAATTTGAGGCGGCACCTGTGGCTCAAAGGTGTAGGGTGTCGGCCCCATATGCCAGAGGTGGCGAGTTCAAACCCAGCCCAGGCAAAAACTGCAAAAACTGCAAAAAAAAAAAAAAAAAAGGTTATACACAAATGACAGAATTTGCTCCTTTTAAAAAGGCTATAGAGTATTACATTGTGTGTGTATGCATATATATTGTTTACCCACTCCTTTGCTGATGGACACTGAGGTCAATTCCACATCTTGACCACTGTGAATAATGCTACAATGAACACAGGAGTGCAGACATATTTTTGACATCCTGATATCATTTCTTTTGACTATATGCCCAGAAGTGGAATTGCTAGATTCTATGATAATTATATTTTTAGCTTTTTGAGGAATTTCCATACTGTTCCATACTATTTCCAAAATAGTTAAACTAATTTACATTTCTTTTTCTTTTCTTTCTTTCTTCCTTTTTTTTTGAGACAGATTCTCACTCTGGTAGAGTGCTATAGTATGAGAGCTCACAGCAACCTCAAACTTGGGCTCAAACAATCCTCTTGCCTTCTCCTCCCAAATAGCTGGGACTGCAGGTGCCCACTACCATGCCTGGCTAGTTTTCTTTTTATTCTTCTCTTTTTAGTAGAGTTAGGGTCTTGCTTTCACTCAGGCTGGTCTTGAAGTCCTGAACTCAAGCAATCCATCCACTTTGGCTTCCCAGACAGAGTGCTAGGATTATAGAGATGAGAGACCATGCCTGGCCGCTAATTTACATTTCTACCAACAATGTTCAAGGGTTCCCTTTTCTCCACATCTTCACAACAAATCTTCTGTCTTTTTTTGTTGATAGCTGTTCTGACAGGTCTGAGGTGATTTCTCCTTGTGGTTCTAAGTTTTGTTTCCCTAATGGCTGGTGAACATTTTTTTCATATATCTGTTGGCCATTTTTTTTTGTCTACCCTGGATAGACTGCTGTGGCATCACAGCTCACAGCAACCTCCTATTCCTGGGCTCAAGCGAGTCTCTTGCCCCTGCCTCCCAAGTAGCTGGGACTACAGGCACCTGCCACAACACCTGGCCATTTTTTGGTTGCGGCCATCATTGTTGTTTGGCGGGCCTGGGCTGGATTCGAACCCGCCAGCTCAGGTGTACGTGGCTGGTGCCTTAGCCTGTTGAGCCACAGGTGCCGAGCCTGTTGGCCATTTGTATGTCTTCTTCTTAGAAATGTCTTTTTGATGCTTTGCTTATTTTTGAGTTTGGTCATTTGCTTTCTTGCTATTGAGTTGTTTGAGTTCCTTATGTAGTTTTGGGTATTAACCTCTTATCAGATGGATGGCTTGCAAATGCTTTCTTCCAATCCATGGGTTGTTTTTTACTTGTTTTCTTTGCTGTGCACAAACTCTTTAGTTTGAGTTTTGCATGTGGTGTGAGATAAGGGTCCAATCATCTTTTTCTGTTTGTGCTTATCCAGTTTTTCATTGCCTGTTACTGAAGAAATTATCTTTTTCCCCATTGTGTTATTTTGGCAACTTTGTTGAAAATCAATTGACTGCTAATCCATGGGTGTATTTCCCGGATATTTTGTTTCATTAGATGTTTGTATTTTTATGCTAGTACCAAGCTATTTTGATTGGTTTCTGATATAGTTTGAAGTCAGTAGGGTGATGCATCTAGCTTTGCTTTTTTGGGTCATGATTGCTTTGGCTATTCACAGTTTTTTGTGGTTCCACATGAATTTTAGGATCGCTTTTCCTATTTTTATGAAAAATGTCATTGGAATTTTGATAGTGATTGCATTTCTTTGGGTAGTATGGACATTTTAAGAACATTTATTCTTCTAGTGGAGAACATGAGCTATCATTCTATTTCTTTGTGTTTTCTTCCATTTCTTTCATCAGTGTTTCATAGGTTTCAGTTTATAGGTATTTCACCTCCATGATTAAATGTATTCCTAAGTATTTTAATTTTTTTTATAGTTACGGGAGATGAGACTGCTTTTTTTTGGTTGTTTTATTGTTAGTGTATAAATATACTACTGATTTTTGAGTGCTAATTTTGTATCCTACAACCTTACTATACTCTTATTAGTTCTAACAGTTTTTTTTTAGTGTTCTCTCTGTATAAGGTTATGTCATCGGCAGACAATTTCACTATTTCCTTTCCTGTTTGGATGCTTTTTATTTCTTTCTCTTGACCAATTGCTCTGGCTAGGACTCCCAGTCCTATGTTGAATAGAAGTGGTGAGAGTGGCATCCTGGTCTCACTGTAGGTCTTAGAGGAAAGGCTTTTGACTTGTCACTGTTGAGTGTGATGTTAGCTGAGGGCTTGTCATATTTGGCCTTTATCGTGTTGATATTCATCTCTCGTATATCCAATTGGTTGAGTTTTCAACATGAAGAGATATCAAATTTCATTAAATGCTTTTTCTACATCTAATCAGACGGTCATCATACTTCTGTCCTTCATTCTGTTAATGTGGGGTATCACAAGGTGACTTTGTGCTTTTATAAGTTTTATGTTATTACTCTGCAGTCTATTCTTTCTGCTTCAAGAATTCCCTTTAGTAATTCCATGGCTTGGATCCTTCTCTGACACCAGAAAAGAGTTGGCTGTCACCAGGAGTGAGGTAGAAAACCCATCTTTGCCTTTGAAACTGCACTGATTCCAGGTGGAGGTTGGCTGCCCCGGACACTGCACTGATCCTAGGAAAAAGCACCTGTCTCTGGCAGAGAGGCAGGAAAGCCAGGTATGCCACAATTCTTCCTTGAAACAAGGCAGCATCCAGATACCATGGGGAGGAGGTGGCAACGCCACATGCTCTGGAGGCCTGGCCCTCAAGAAGAGACAGAATAATCTTCTCAGTGAGGAACCCTGAGAAAGCTCCACCCAGAGACTCAGGATCCAGAAACCCTCAAGCTGCTTCCAACATGAGCCACCCACTGAGTAGATGCAGCAGCAGGACCTCAGTGAGAGAAAAATACACAGAGAAAGTTGCCCTTGCTGGCGCCAGTGTGTGGCTGCTGAGGCAGCCATGCTGCTCGCAGGTGTAGAGTGTGCAGCTCCCAAGGCAAGTGCACAGGTGCGTGACACTCAGGAAGGTTAAGGATAAAAAGGTGGAGGTGGAGCAGGGACACTGAGGACCCTTAGACACTCCAGCCTTTACATAAAGCAGGAATTTAAAGCCTGCCATTCGCTGAAAATTACTTTAGAAACAAGAAAATTCAAATCCAGCTCAACTGAAGAGTATATTGATTTAATTCTGCATACTACATAGTAATTGCATGACAGGGAAGGTATGCACATTTCCAAGAATAAATAGGATTTAAAAAAAATAATTTTATTAAATCATAATTGTGTACATTGGTGCAATCATAGGGCAGAATGTGCTTCATATACAATCAGAAATATTTTGATCATACTGTTAGAGATAAAGAATAAATAGGATTTATCTCAGTCTCTACTATTCTATTACACACAATAAACATTTATAAGACAAAAAGTAAAAAAAAGACTCATTGTAAAGAAACACAATAATTAAGAGATGCAGACCCACAGATTGGTCTGATGTTGGAAACATGAGACAGGACTTTAACACAACTATGATTAATGTGATAAAGGAGCTACTGGAAAAGGTGAACAGCATGCATCAACAGATGAGGAGTTTCATCAGAGTGATAGAAAAAATAAAAAGAATCAAATAGAAATGCCAGAAATATTAGAACAGAATATTAGGGGTAAAGAATTCCCTTTAAGAAGTTTATCGCATGCTTGGTAGACTGGATACAGCAGAAGAAAGTATCAAAGTCAACTCTGGGTAATAAATGGAAGGGATGCAAACTGAAACAGAAGGAAAAATAAAAAAGTGTGTGCAATGCAAAACAGGATATCCATAACCAGACACACTCAAATGATCTAACTCTATATATGATTTATTAGCGTCACCAAAGGAGAATGGATAGAAAGAACAAGGGAGTAGAATGTGTGCAAAGGTAATTAATGACAGAATTTTCCAGACTTAATTGAGAGAATCACAGATTAGAGAATTCTCAGCAGGATAAGCACACACAAGCTTACTGTTAAACATAGTCAAGCTGTTGAAAAGCAACATCAAGAGAAAACCTTGAAGGCAATTAGAGAAAAAAGCTACATCACATACAGAGTATCTAATAAGAATGACAGCAGGCTTCTCATCAGAAACAATTGATGCCAAATGACATTGAAACAACTTGTTTAAAGTGCTGACTAGAATTCTGCATCAGGGAAAATGTTATTCAGAAACGAAGACTGAGAAAGACTTCTTTAGAGAAATGAAAGCTAAAAAATTCATCTCTGGGAAAACTGCATTTCTAAAAATGTTAAAAAGAAATCAGGGGGATTTAAGGGATTGCTATCTTGTTTGTGGTCCTAAGGATGGAACAAAGAATCCCAGGAGGAATTAATAGTAAATATAGTAGATCTCTATGTAATTGATACTAAATATATCCTTAACAACTTTGGCTGTTTGAAAGAAAAATAATAAATAATGATCATAAGTTATACACGGAAATAAGGGGAGGTAGTTATTAGAAATATATAGTCTTAAGTTCCTAAACTGTTTGTGAACTAACAATATTTTTGCAACATACAATGATAAAGGTGCATATTGTAATATCTAAAAGAATTCCAAAAATTGACCCAGAAAGATAGAATAAAGCATCATTAAGGGAAATAAGATAAAATACTATGACTATGTGACTCATTCCTGACCCCCAATTAAAAAAGCTGGCTATATTCTCCTACGAACAAAACAAATACTATTGGGTATACAATTTTCATATGATAGAATTTGAAATGTCCAGTCCACCTTATAAAAGTTTCACTTTAATATTTGCTGTGGTCCAGAGGCCACTGAGATACTAGCAAAGCAGAGTTCACATCTGGGTGGTGTTTAGAACTGAGTCTCTAAGGAGCTAAAGAATAAAGCATATTTTCTCAAGGAGAGAATTGATTTCAGAGCTGAGCCATCTCAGCCCAGCACTTTTATGTCATACTGGCAACACCACTTCCCCCATCCTCAGCTTTATCAAGGTAGAAATTGACAAGTAAAAATTGTACATATTTAAGAGGCACGAGTGGTATTTTGATTTACATACACATCGTGAAATGATCACCTCACATACTTATCGTTTGGTTTTGTTTTTGTGTGTGGTGAGAACACTTGTGATCTGGTTTCACAGCAAATTTTAAGTGTGCAGTATTACTAATCACAGTCGTACGCTATGCATCCGGTCTCCAGAAGTCTTTCTTCTATAACCCGAAAGTTATAGATGAATGACTTTTTATCAAAACCCCTCATACCTTCTCCTTCTCCAGCCCCTTTCAACCACCATTCTTTCCTCTGCTTCTGTGAGTTTTACTATTTTGGATTCCACAAATAAGTGAAATTATGTGGTATTTCTCTTTCTGTGTTTTTTTTTCTAATAAGACTAAATTTATTCAATACCCTAGTGTAAGTTTTGATTATAAGTATCCAACAGTATAAAAAGTACAAAACAGATCTGTAGATTTCTAATATATTAATACAAAGTACATGAATATATATAGTATACCCTACCGACAAAGAGAGGTAGAAGGGAAAAAAGATGACTGTGGTTGAAGTCTAGTAATAAATAAATGAATACAGAAGTAGAGATGATCCATATCATAGTATATTCTACCACCAATCTGCCAAGACTGTAGCCAAAATGTACAAAAAATTTTTTTTCAAAATAACTCAAGAGGATGATAATGGCTGGACTCTTGTAATCGCCTCAAAGGCTATGAGAGCTGGCCCAACTAACTGTGTAGTCTCTGCATATGATGACTTATGGCATGTAGGTTTTTTCCAAGAGGAGGATATATAAAATGTTCAGATTAAGAACTACAGAACTATATGGTGTCCATAAAAAGCGGCCCACTCCTAATTGTTATACTACCCAATTTTTAAAATCCAGTTCAAGAAATAAAAGTAAGTAAGTAAAAAATATGGCAAGAAATAAAAGTAAGTAAAAATATGGCAAACAAATACTCCTCCCTCATGAAAAGTCTGAACTGGTAATACTTTTCTCCTGAACTTTCAGGAAAGAGGCAATAAGAACACTTTGGTTTGGGTTCAAGTGAGAAGCTTTGAATGAGGATTTTAGAATTGAAGAATTCCAAGCAGGGTATCTCAATGTTCAGACAGCCTGACTAGAAGAAGCCAAACCAAAACCAACCCACTTACCACTAACACACACCTCTTTTCCTTCAGTAAATTTTATTTTAAATATAGAGTGAAAAAAGAAAAAAAAACTCTAACAGGTTAAAAGAAGTTAAACATCCACTCTACACAGATAAAAGCTTCACAAAGGTCAACTGAAGTAATCCACAGCTAAAACTGAATTGTGCAGATTTTCAATGAAGTCATCAAACAGTCAGGTTACACAAATAAAAGTCAATTATTTATATACTCAGCAAGCCCTGTAAGAAATATGTCCCCTAAAGCATGAACCTTTGTTTTGTGCCATCTGAAGACTTGAACATTTTATTTTTCAGATAGTTAAACATTTTTCATGCTGTCTACCGAGTGGTAACACTTTGGTACTATTCATATGGGGTCTCATCTCTCCTAAAGACTTGTCATTTCTTGAAGAGGAGTTTTCATTCTGCTTTAGAAATTCCACATAAATTAAAATCTTTATCAAATATTAACATGAAGGGAGGTGGCACAGGATGTAAAATATACAGTTACCTCTCTGTGTATTTTCCTTCAAGGTATTTGTAACAGAAATCTCAGTCTGTCCTACTTAATCAGGTTTGAATTGTCACAACCTTGGCAAGACCTTAATACTCAAAATTATTAACAATTACCTCTAGGGGTAAGTCTATATTATTGTATTATGACAAAATTATTATCGTGAGGGAAAACAAGTGTAGCCAGCCATCTTTAAAAATGCCCCAACCACTGCTTCTCAAGATAGAAAGACTAAAACTACATACTGTTTATCATACAACAAATCCCATCTCTGTCCCCTGAAATTCCCCTTAGTTTCTGTTCATTAGAAGGGGACTAAAAAAAAGAAGACGTAAAGAGCACTTACCAGCAGCATTCAGCTTTCCTGTGGAATACTCATTTCCTCAGTGCCCTCCCCGAAGCACCTGCAGCCCCTGCCCCTCTTCCAGAGCTCCAGCCGTGGGAGAGGAGGCCTGAATCCTGCCTGGAAGGAGCCACAGTGGCCCATCTGCTATGTGTCATGATGCTGCCTGCCCCACCACTGCAAGGGGACGGCCTGGCCTCCGTGTGGCCAAGGGTGGTGAAATTCCTGTTGTAGGACTTGTTTTAGGGTACAACAGGAGGGTGCACAGGCCTCAGGGGCAGAGAGCAGCTGAGCGGCCCCATCCTAAGGCTGTCGCAGGTGACAGCCCAGCAGAGTGAGGAGGCCTTTCTGGTTCCGGGTTTGCCATGCTTGGCCTGCCCACAGAGTCTCACCACTGCCATGGTAGTGCCTTCCAACGACGTCTCTCTCTCATCCCAAAGAGCAACAGCTGACAAATGGAGTTTGTTCTTTCCCTCTCTAGCCTATGAACTCTGATCTCCATGGCCTAAGCAGGTATGTGGCACCCATGATTTGCTACAGAGGAGTACTGACTCTCCACTCCCCAGGGGGCAGCCCCTGCCTCGGCTCAGGCCCCTAGGAACCGTCTGTCTCCACCTCACTCTGCTTGGCTAGGTGCCTGAACCTACATGTTCCAATGATGGCCTGGGGCCCCTGCCCAGATGACACTGGGCCTAGTAGAAGCCCCTCTCTACTGGATCCCAACACAGAAGCCAGACCTCCTTCCCCAGTGAGTCAGGACAGTAGTCACAGCCCTGCCACACTGTGCTTTAACCCCAACAGTGAGACAAAGTTGCAGCCCTGTTCTCAGTTCTCACACACACACACACACACACCCCAACTTGGGGACAACACAGCAGAAATGATTCATCATGACCATGGTGTGCAAGACTCAAGGGAAGACCCCTCAGCTCACCATGGTGACCTCTGTGGCTCCCAGTTCCCCTGTTATCTATGGGGGTCACACTCATCCCATGGCTGATCGCTGGTTCAGGCCTCTGAGGCATGTGTCAATGTCTTGGGATCCACAATAATTACATGAGCCCAACATCACTCGTTCTTACTGAAGTGAAAATGATCTGCAGAAAGAAAGAACCTAAATACAAAGTGAACACATTGAGCAGCTGCCCACCAATGAATTTGTCTGAAGGACTGAGGTGCTGCTCCCAGGTCCCAGCCAGCATGGAACAAGAAAGACAATAAACAAATGGGATGGAAGAGGGGAAGAGGTCAAAAAATGGCTTTTTGATGATGATATAATCTTATATCTAGAAAACCCCAAAGATTCTGCCAAGAGCCTCTTGGAATTGACAAATAAATTCAGCAGAGTCTCACAAAATCAATGTACACAAATCCTTAGCATTCCTATATACCAACAACCATGAAACTAAGAATCAATCAAAGATGCAATTCCTTTCACAACAGCAACAACAACGAAAAATTAAGTACCTAGGAATATATTTAACCAAGGGAGTAAAAGACCTCTACAGGGAGAACGACAAATTACAGAGGATATAATCAAATGTAAAATACATCATGCTCATGGATCAGCACAATCAACATTGTTAAAATGTCAATGCAGCTCCCATTGAAATACCAACATCATTTTTGCAGATCTAGAAAATATAATTCTATTCTTTGTATGGAATCAGAAAAGAGCCTGAATAGCCAAATGATTTTAGGCAAAAAAAACACCTTGGGAGGTATCACTTTACCAGATTTCAAGCTATACTATAAGGCTACAGTAACCAGAACAGCATGGTACTGGCACAAGAACAGAGACACAGATCATGGATCAGAACAGAAAACCCAGTTATAAAACCGTCGTCATCTTGCCATTTAATCTTTGACAAAGTAGTCAATAATATACACTGGGGAAAAAATCCCTATTTAATAAATGGTGCTGAGAAAGCTAGATAAGCACTTATAGAAGATTGAAACAGGATCCACACCTCTCCCCACTCACAAAAATTAGCTCATGATGGATAGCAACTTAGATCTAAGGCACAAAACCATAAGAATTCTAGAAGAAAATGTAAGAAAACTCTTACATATCAGCTTAAAGAAAGAATTTATGAAGAAGACCCCAAAGGCAATCACAGCAACAACAAAAATTAACAATTAACAGATGGGACCTTATTAAATTAAAAAGCTTCTGAATAGCCAAGAGAAGCTTGGGTTGTCTGGTTGAACAGGTAGTCTGTTCTCTCTATTGAACAGAGAACCTACAGAATGGGAGAAAAATATTTGCATGTTATACCTCCATTAAAGGGCTAATCACCAGAATTTATAAAGAACTCAAATCACCAAGAAAAAATCAAACAATATTAAAAAAAAGTGGGCAAAGACAGATGCTTTTCAAAAGAAGATCGACTAATGGCCAATAAACATAGAAAAAATGCTCAACATCTGTAATGATCAAATGCAAATCAAAACCACAATGAGAGATCACCTAACTCCAGGGACAATGGTGTTTATTTAATAAATCCCAAAACTACAGGTGCTGTCATTGACGTGAAGAGAAAGGAACTCTTATACATTGTTGGTGGGACTGCAATCTAGTACATCCTCTATGGAAAGTAGGGTAGCTCAAAGAACTAAAAGTGGACCTACCATTTGATCTAGCAATCCCACTACTGGGTTCTTAGCCAAAAGAAATACGTCATTTTATTAAAAAGATATGTGTACCCGAATGTTGTTTATTACAGCACAATTTGCAATTGCAAAGATGCATAAACAAGCCAAGTGCCTGTCAATACATGAGTGGATTAATAAACTGTGGCATATGTATTCCATGGAGGACTACTCAGCCATAAAAACATGGTGTACTAATAGCTTTTGTAACAATCTAGATGGAACTGAAGACTGTTCTTCTCAGGGAAGTATCAAAAGAACGGAAACACAAACACATGTTCTCACTATTAAATTGGAACTAGTTGATCAACTGACCCAACTAGTTGATCAATTAACCCATGTGGTAGTAAAACTCAATGGGAAGCAAGCAGGTGAGAGGGGGCAAGAAGAGAGGAATAAATTCACACTTAAGGGGTACAACGCACTCTCTTTGTGTAATAGGCACACTTAGGACTTTGGCTCAAACTGTACAAAGGCAATTCATGTAACCAAAACATTTGTAGCCTTGTAAGGTTCTGAAATCAAACAAATGAATAAACAAGCAAGCACATGTTATAAGGACTGGAAATAAAGTTTTTAAAACTTTTAAAAGTTCATAAAATGTGTGATGTATGGGATATGTGTGTAAGATACGAAATGATTCTCAGATGACACAAGAACAAATAATAGGGGTTAACAATATCGCTGCAGTTAAAATCAATATATGAGAATTAACCATGTTTCTATATACCAGGGATAAACCTGTGTGAAATGCATTTTTATTCATTTGTAATAATAGAGAAGTCCATTTACATTAAAATATATGAATGACTCAAGAATAAAATAACAAATCTAGAAAATGTTCTACACTTTTACTTAAGAATTATGTCTCCAGAAAAATCTCTGGAAAGCACAGGAGTAAATGTAGAGGTATAATGTGATCTATTTTTAGAAGGGAGAATTCTGCATAAATTGATTTATATTCTTTAAACAAATCACTCTGTGTGCCAAGCCTTGTGTTAGCATGACGCTGCTGGCCTTTGGGCCTGTGTTTTAATTATTTTTGTTCATGCCTCTTCTCTGGTCAGACCAGGAACCCCTCAGGGTAGAAATATTGCACAGGGCCAAAAGACAATAGGAATCAAAGAACAATCTGGTATAGTTGCAAAATACATTTTTCTTAATCTCAGATTTTATAAACTGCATAGCTATTTCCTGTCACGTGTTATACAGATAAACACTTCCTCGTAAAGAAAAAGATGTCCTCTCCAACTTGATCCCTAAGCAGACCCCAAATGAGTTACACAGGTTGATACGAACAGCGGTCTTGCAGCATAAGTTAAGAATGTGATCTCTCCTTTGCAGAATAAGCCAAAAGAAGATGGCTTTCAAGAGCCAGGGAGACTTTCCAGATCTCTGGAAGACCTTGTGTTGGAAAGCAGAAGAGTGATCCAGGCCAGTGGCAGGAGGGACACAGCCCATTCTCGAAATGGCTTTATGACTCCAGAGGAAGGTGCATCAGTGAGGGAGACCATGCCTGCTCCTGAGGTTAGCCACCCCCTGTGCGTACCAAGCCGTGCCTGACCCGGCGAGGACTCCATAACATAGACATCGGCGCACTAAACCAGGGTTGCCAAACATTTTCTGCAAAAGATTATAAGCAAATGAGGTGAATGTGTCTGAACAAAACTTTATAAACACTTAAATCGGAATTTCGTATCAGTTTCATGTATCACGAAATAGCATTCTTTCCATTTTTGTCAATCTGTTAAAAATGTGAACACCATTCTAGCTCATGGACCCCATAGAAATAGGCATGGCCGGATTTGGCCTGTGAGGCGGTAGTTCCCAGGCCAGTGTTCTTAGGTGATGCCCCTTGTTTCTTTTCAAATCAGACCCTTCTTCACCCCCAAATGGAATGTTCCAAGCTGCCTCGTCCTCTCAAAGTCTCTGGGGGAAGAAACACCTGCTTGTTTTCTGTTGCGTTTTACTGCATGTGCAGGGGTCAGTTGATCGATTCATTCCCCTTTAATAGTTAGAACATGTGGTGTTTGTTTCTCCATTCTTATGATACTTCACTTAGAAGAATGGTCTTCAGTGCCATCCAGGTGTTACAAAGGGCTTTAGTTCACCATTTTTATGGCTCAGTAGTACTTCATGGTGTCTCCCCTCACTGGCCGGCACCCCGGGTCCTCTGTGTGGGCATCTGAAGCCTCCTCAAGCGGCTTGGGCAGTAACCCCTCTGGTCTCCACTGAGGGCTCATTTCCTTTCTTCCCAACACGCCAAGAGAGAGAAACCCACAGCCCCAGAGGAAGAGGTGAAGGAGCTGGAGGCATGTGGCCGGTGGAAACAACGTCCTCTCCCCAGAGGTTGTGACAGAGGTCCTGGCAGTTTGCATCCTCAGGTCAAATGGGGGGGACTCGGGTTCTTCTCCAGGGCAGGGTGCGCCTTATGTGGCCTGTGCCTAGCACGGTGCCTGGCCCCCTCAGGGGAGCTGTCTATAGTGATGCAGATGAACTGAGAGACATTCAGCCCGGCGTGCTCCCATTACAGGAAGGAAAGCGGAGTCCTCCATCACCCCTCAGCGCAGCGTATGTGCCGGTCTGCTCTTGGCCTGTGCACCTCAGTAGTGCCTGGGACACCCGCCCCACTCGTGGTCGTCCCTTCATAGTTTGTATTGTTCAAACTGGAGGAAAAGCATTTCTCTGAGGCAGGGGCCTTTTCCTTTCCTTGGAACAATGGGTGCAGCCGAGGAGGGACCCCACCTTGTGGATGAGGATCGGCAGCTCAGTCGTCCTCAGGGGCCTCTGACAGGGTCACTGCAGAGCTGGCCCTGAGTGAGGAAAGAAGGGCTCGTTTTGTCACCCTGCCCTCAATGCTTCGGCTTCAGGTCCTTCACGGGCCAGCACGAGGGAAGCCCTGCCCTACTCTAACACAGACTGTGCCTCTGCAAGCCCGTCTGCCCTTGCCCCTCCTGCACAAGGCTGAGTCTTCCCTGACCCCCGAGCTCTTGCGGTAGTTGCACAGGGAAGGTGTGTCTCAAAAATGGGCCAGCGGAGATACATCCAGACGGATGGACGGGTTTGTGGGAACCCAGAGGTCTGCGAAGCTATCTGTGGCATTGCTCAAAAGAGGCTGCAAGGAGGACTCTCGGTTTTTCCTGCTAAAAATAGCTTTGGGTGAACAATTGCAGGGCATCTGTGACTTCTGCTCTCCAGTAATTCAGGCAATTCCTTAAGGTACCTGTTCCTGAAATAGAGCCCAGGCTGTGGTCTCAAAGCATCTTTGAGGAGGCTGGGGGCAGGTGAATTTCCTTGGCACTCGGAGCCATGTGTGACCTTCCTGTTCTCAGGTACGTGAGTGTGAGGGGACTTGCCTTTCTCTGCTATTTCTTCTGAGGCTGGAGTGCCCACCAAACCCCAGGCGATGTCACATGTCACCACTCATCCCTGATCTCTAAGGTACCTGGCATTGCAGGGGTAGTTACCCCGACTTTAGAGGTGAAGATGCCAGGCTGGGGTCATGAGAAGAGAAGGGCTTTTGCACTTCTGATGCCAGCTTACAAACTATTAGTCTTTATTTTTCCTTCCTCGCAAGTTCTTGAGATGAACACCATGCCTTATGCAGGTTGTAGGTTGGCAGATAAGATTTTAAAAATCGGTAGGGGAAATAGTCCCTTGAACAAACAGTGGTGGGCACAGCAGGGCCAGTGGAAGGGACGAAGTGTGACCACCCTGGGGACACCAGGCTTTGCAGAAGAGTAGCATTTCACCAGGAGAAAGGTAAGTGGAACAGCAACCCTGACAGCAAGAACAGCAGAGGCCAAGGCCGGAGGGCCTAAAGAACAAGGCAGGTCCAGGAAATGGTGAGTTCCCTGCGTGGTCAGCACGGGCGCAGTGTGGGAGAAAGTGGAGCGGGGCCCTAGCTTATTCACTGAGGAGACACAAACCCTCCTGAGCATGGCCTCCAGCCCAGCCTGGTGGAGGAGGGGAGGAAGGAGACTTAGGGTCTACCACCCCCACCCCCTTCACTCTATAGAAAAGCCATCAGGGCCACAGGGCGTGGTAAGGACAAAGCAGCCTCCCTGCTCCTCAGACCCTGTCTTCGGTTTCCCAGGCTGTGCGGAGCAAGCCAGGGAGAGGTTGAGCCGGACCCTGGGGGCAGGTCCAGACTACTCCTGGTCCTGACCATCTCAGCTGAGGACCAGGTTGCTGAGCTCCGCAGAGAAGAGGAGGTGCAGTGTACTAGGAGAAAAGTCTATAAGACTATAAGTCTTTAAGTCTATAGTCTATTAACTATAAGCAGGGTGTGGTCCACTGTGTGAGAAAATGGGTGAAGAGGCCAAATAGGTCTTGGATTATATAAGTAGAGGAAGGCGTGCTGAACGAGGGAGGAGACCCTGGCTCTGCCTGTGTGGATGAGCTGGAGAGCACAGCCGGGAGGTGGCTCCTGCAGCCAGGGCCACAGACAATGGAAAGGACAGCAGCTGTGCCTCTGGCATTTCACACCCAAGAGAACATGGGGCTTCCCCTGAAGTTGCTGCTGGCAAGGAGAGTGATGTCACCAGGGGGAGTGACCCAGACCGACAAGCCCAGTGCCCTGGCATAATCCTAGTTCACTGCAGCCTTAAGCTCCTGGACTCAAATGATCCTCCCCCCTCAGCCTCCCAATTAGCTGGGACTACAGGTTCATGCCAATATGTCGGGCTAATTTTTCTTATTTTTTGTAGAGTTGAGATCTCTTTATGTTGCCTGGGCTGTTTTTGAGCTTCTGGCCTCAAACAATTCTCTCACTGTGGCTTCTCGAAGTGCTGGATTATAGGCCACTGGCCTAGCCCTCGAATTTTAATTTGTTGAGCTACTTTCTAGCCAGCACAGATTCTGTAATTATAATTCCATTTAGTTAATGACTTGTTTATTTCGAAAGGTACATTTGAATGAGCTATGTCTTTGTGGGCTGGTTGCTATGGTCACTTACTTGCGAGTCTGTGGGCCTTTGTTACACAGCATCTGCACATCTCTGCTGCCCTCCTGCTGTCTTTGAGTCACTGGGGTTACTGTGGACGTGACTGGAAACAGTTCCCCATTGGACAGAGCCACCCAGAGGGTGCGTGCTACTTGACCCAAACAGATTTTTCCCCCTGCTCTGCTGGACATCAGAATAGGCCAGTCAATCTTCGCTGTGAAATTGAAGTAGGCGAAAACCAAGCACTGCCCTAAAGAAAACAATCTGTGGTTGGCAGAATATTTATTTTCATTAAGATAACTACTTATCATTTTAACCAAGTGTGATAGACACCAACCATCCCAGCTTATCAGATATAATTTAAAGAATTAGCAGTGTATTGTAGGGCAGAGGAAGAGGTGTCTGGTGTCTGGAGACAAAATTAAGGCTAATGTCCTACCTAACAGTCTATGTTAGCAGACTCAAAAATGTAATTCTGACCTCCCAGTGTCTGGTAGCAGGCCGTTGCTTTTTATTGCGTGTGCTTTAAAATCCATTCAAGTGTAGAATAAATTGTGCTCACAGAGTTATGAGAAAAACTCCTGTGTAACTCAGTTTGGAGGGCTCTTCATATACTGTAGGATGTAATGAAAGAATAATAAAGCAGCTACTAGGTTATGAGTCGGTGTGTCTCAGTCCCACTCCAAGGATAGTGCAGCGCAGACGCACAGGACCTAGAGCTCCACATCCTTATACCTCCCACAGCTCCATGGCCATCTGTCCCTTGCATGCCAGTGTGGCTACCACCTATTTATTCCAATGCCTATAGTGCTGGGCCCTCCAACACTCCTGAACCCCTGTCACAGCCATTTGTACTGTCATTACCCATGTCTTAGATTATTTTTAACTTACTGACCTCTAAAAATCACTAGGCCTCAGACGTCTCTCTTTTTTTAAAAATTCACCCTCCAGGTATATCATGCTGTCCAATGACTTTGAACACCTTTGGTTGAAATGACGATTCCCATATTTATGCCACTAACCTGAACTCCTTCTGAACTTCAGACTCAATATCTACTCTTCCATCTCCACTTGGAAGCCCAACACACCAGAAATTTATGAAAACATTCAAACTTAATCTCTGGATTGTAGCTCTCCCCATACCTCCTTCTAGTGTTCTAATCCCCCATTCACAACTAGCCATTAGTGCGTCAGTACATGGCAACCTGCCATTGAACTCTATAACCCAGCTATAGAGACTAAAATCTGGCACCATCACTTCTACCTACCATGAGCCAGATCAGCGGTGAGGCATGGAGGAGACCAGGTCCTGGTCCTTTTACCAAGGTAGACTTGCTACAGTAAATGCCAACTTCAGAGATCACTTGATGGGTGGCTATCGGTTCTCTCTGGGCTTCCTCCCACTTAAATCTGCTCAAATGTCTCACTACCTTGTGGGATCCAGGTGACCACATAGGAAAGCAAGACCTTCTGCTGAGTAAGAGCCTGAGATTCAGACTCTGCCAAGGTAGATCATCACCCCATTCTCTAGCATTTCCTATAGAATTGGAACCTTAGTTGCCAACAGATAAAACTAGATGATTTCTTCTCCCAAACATAGTCATAAATTTATTTGGGAGAGGAAACCTTCTGGGGGAAAAAAAGGACTTGAATTCTGTTCTTACCCCACCTCCTTTCTTGATTCGAGAGTTTTAAAAAAGAAAGAAAGAAATGCCTATATGAAAGTTCAGTGGTCCCAACCATTGCAACATCATAGGGTTGGATCATTGGAAGGATTCATGAGACTCCACATGATGTAAATGAAGGCAAAAGAGACTGTGGAAGGAAGGAATCAAAGGGAAGCACAGAAAGATGTGAAACTTCCAGAGATGAATGCCAGGGATCTTCTTTCAGTTGCACAAGACATTCTTCATCTTTGAAATAGGAGTCACCAAAATATGTATGAAATTTCTTCTTGGGTTTTGGGGAAATAAAGCACAGTTGATCTGGGAGTGGGGTGCTGGCTCCAGGCACATGGTCATACCTTGATGGGTCTAAAATGATACAACCTTAGGATCAAGAGCTGTAACACCTGTCAATGGGGGATTTTTTTTACAATGAACCAACACAACTGAATTTGAGCAAGCCAGAAAGTATGTCTTCCTTATTCTATGGAAGAACAAGCTGTCTTCCCACCTCCACCTCCACTGTAACTCTTAAATCTGTCCACGTCTCTTTGCACCCACTGTACATACCCTATTCCAAGCCACCCTCATTTCTCACATGGATTGTTACAATTGCCTCCTGCCTAGAGTCCCTGCTCCATGCCGGTTACCAGTGGTAGAGATGATGAGTTGGCACAACACTTTCATTCCAACTCTTTTTGAGCCGTCTTCCTCTCTACCACAAAGAGAGAGAAGCAAAAGTTAAGTTTTTTACATTGCTTTGCACCTTGATACATATGCAAAGTAGGTTCTTCCAATTTGCTGAGTTCATGCAGGGTAATAAAGAAAGTCAGAGGCTCTCTTTTTTCCATTTCTGCTATTTCCCCTGGCAGAAATGGGAGATCTTTCTACAATAGCAGTCCAGGGTCCATTCACCAGGTGTGTAGGCCTTTGGAGGCAGGCTGTAGTGATCGAGTAGGTTGCTAAAAGTGGATCACAGCTCGGGTGTATTTTCTTCCAGGAAGTAATATAATAAAAGAATATAATAAAAGAATTTAACTAGATTACAAAGGTTTGGGAAAAACCCACTGAAGGGAGGAGGGTAGAGGTTCTGAGCTCAGTAACTGAAAATGAGCAGAGTGTGTAAGATTAAAGTCAAAAGGAACTTTGCATACCCACAGTGTTCGATATGGCAGAGCTATTTCTCACGGGGTGAAGTGGGTTAACAATTCTGAAACCATCATACATGGGTATCAGAATTGAATACTTAAGTCAATGGACGGTGGATGGTGGGAGCCAGGCTTCTCCCCCACAGAAATAGATATTCCTTTTCTTGATTAGATGAGGGAGGAGGTTAGGATGAACCATGTGGTACTGTATGAAAATTGGAGACATAAATTATGAACTCTTGTTTAGCCTAATGCAGATACATATGGATGTGTGTGTTCGTATGTGTGTGCCTGGATTTATATGTGCACACATGATTCCCAGTTCTGTCTCTTGAGAAGATCTGTAAGCAACAGCAGCTCTGTAACAATAAGCATGCCTAGTTCCCACAGTTTAGCTTCTAGTATCATTTTTTAGGAATAAAAACCAGGGATCCTTGAAGAAATGGATGACTCCAGGGCTGGGGCAAGGAGTGTACACGATGTTCCTGCAGTATTTTGTATTGAAAAGTCAAAGAAGCACTTGAAACACACACACACACACACACACACAATGGAAGAATGTCCAAGGGACACAGCAGTCAATGGAAAAAACTCTCATTCAGCAGTTTTCCTTGGCAGAATCAGGAGATCTTTCTACAGCAGGAGCCATTCAGGGAAAGAGGATGTCAAAGGGGCCTCCCCAGCCAGGAATGGTTTGTAACAGTTCTGAAAGCGCTCCCAGGGATGAATACTGGAAAAACCTGAACAACAAAATAAATCATACACTATTGGATCGTGACTGGAAGTATAGCATAAATATTCCTGAGTCCACATGGATGGAAATGACCGGATCAATGAATGCCTGGAGGAGAACGTGCGGGCCTCCTGTGCAGCATGGTTCCCAGGTGTTGATGTGGATGCCTCCTCATCAAGGCAGAGGAGTGGTCTGAACCCAGACTCAATCCTGCCCCATGATGCTCTGTGGCACTGGGGTGCCCTACACCACTTATATGTGTGTACATTTCCTGTAGTGACCATAACAATGACAAAATGACTAAGGTACTGTCTGTCATAGTGGGACACAATCACTGTTAACGCTCCCCCCTACTTAGAATGTAAATGAGAATTACAGCTCAATAGTATTTCTAAAACTCTGCTCAGCAGGGTAAGTGAAGACAGAGCTTTGTTTCTAAATCACGTGTGTTCAGAACAACTAAATTCAAAAGAACTTTCCAGAACTCCAGACTTAGGCTGATACCTCTCTATTTTGTCTACAGGGACAGAACTTCTAACCTAAAAATAGATACTTTTTTTGTTGTTGTTGTTTTGTTGTGAATACCTGGGGGCAGCTGCATCTTACCCAGGCACTCTGACATCCAGGCCACTCAAAGAGGCACGTCTTGCAGTGGACAGTCAAATGCAGGGGAGGGGGGTTGATCCTAAGTCAGTGAGTAGCGGCTTCTTTTGGAGATAACTGAGAGACTACGAATGCTAATTTTTTTTTAAAGTTAACACTTCTCTTCTTTTTTCTAATCATTTAAAGTTATCTTAAAGGACAAACTCTTTCATTACTTTTCAGTTTTAGAAGTTTCTCAGCAATCCCATTATTTAGTCTTTCAGATGAATTTTAGGGCCAATTTTTTAGTTTAATGAATCCCATCGTGAGGAAATTGCACTAGATCTCCTAGCTAATTCAGAAAGGGTGCATGTCTTCATGGAAGCTCCTCGTCAGAAACCCAGTGCTGTTACCCAGTGGCAGTCTGCACTCAGGGTACCTGGGGAGGGTAAGACTCAGCTGAAGATCTGCAGGTGAGGACTTGTGCTAGTTCATGCGGAAAACAGCATTTCTTTGTATCCTGCTTTTAATCAAAATGGAATTTAAGCCACTTACATCATTCATTATGAGTCTTTAAGCTTGATTTAGTCATTTATTTTAAGCTTCCTTTTAGAAAAAAATCTTCTAATCTGCTATTTCTTAGAGGAAGATGTCAGCTCAATCTAGTTTGCTTTTGTGTCTTGTAGTGATTAGAAGACGAACAATCAAATGGGAGAGATAGCAAGGCACATGCCAGGCTTCGTGTGCAACCGGGTCCTTGTCCCAAAATGCCAGGGGGGCTGCCCTGGCTACCTGGGGCCAGGGCTCAGGGCTGAGCACGTGGATGCCACATCCAGCAGGTGCACCTGAAGTGCAGCCATGGTGAAGAAATGCAGAAGTGGGCCAACCTTGTCCTCAAAGGGTACATTTGGTGTGTTTTCTGCAGTCTGAGAAGGCAGAACTGCATTACTGGTTTTCACATGAAGAGCAAAGTCCCACTCCAGATGCAAAGGTGGACTGGTGACAAGCGGGGAGCGCAGAGGCCTACGGGCCCACTCTTGTCTTGGGGATGCTGTGACAGTGTGAAGCCTCAGTGGGGCTTGGCGGCACCAGAACACCTCCACAGAAGCCAACAAACACTGATTACCTTGGCGAAGCACCCTATCTGCTTTTAGCCCTGCGGAGCCTCTGCCTTCCGGCACTCTGCTCCTTCCCTCCGCTCTCCCCCCACTTGCCAGCACCTTCTCTTCCATAGCTCTGGGGATACCCTGCTCCCTGTCTCTTCAGCTTGGGGCCCAGAATAGCTACTGCTCCAGATGGCTGGTGCATGTGGCCCAGCGTTCCACCAGCCGCTTTGCCAATCCTTCCATCTTCTGAGCTCAAGTGAGACAGCTTCCTGCACAAAGCCAGCAGGCAGGAGCTGGTCCAGCCTCCGCTGGCTCCCCCTACCCCTCTAGCTTCTGCCCTGCACCTGCCTGGAAACTCCAGACTCATCAAAAGTGTCTCTGTGCCTCCTGGGTGGCTCCATGCATCCCACCCCTGTCGCTGGCCCAGCCTTGCTCCTGGCAGGCAGAGGGAGCCCCTGGAGCTCTGGTCCACCATGCACTGACTATTCATTTCCCATATTCTTCTATTTTGTCCTCCCATTTTCTTTTTCCTCTGGGGTTGAGTGAAAGGAGGTGAGAGTGGCCATCTTCTATTAGAAATAATAAAAAATAACACAAGGGGAATAGGGCAGGAGAACCTCAAACATAGATGCACGGACATGTTGCTATATCACCAAACATCCTCCTGCAACTCTTACAACATGCCCTGAAATTACACATGGCTATTCCTTGTCACTTTTCACAGGTGATATAATGGGAGGTCAGAGAGGTCAGACACGTGCCTGGTACTGGAAGCCAGTCCTTCACAATGACAGTATTTGAATCTTTCTACTCTTCATGGAATGCTGTTTCTTGAACAAAGAAACTGCAAAAGGAAGAGGCAGAAATAAATTGAAAATATGATGAAAAGGCAAAGCCACTTCACTCTCAGGTAAGATGCTTTAACAGAATCATTGCCATGCCCTGTTTGGTACAAGTCTGCATGGATGGGGACACTGCGTCATACCCCACCGTGGATCCATATAAAGCAAAGCCCATAAAAAGAGCTGTGTATTTTTCCAATGTTAGTTGAGCACACACATGAATTTTCATGAGATTTAAGCATCAAAGACTATGCCTTCAATTCAGCAGGATTCCATTAAGCATCATGAAAATTTTTAAGTCTCACTTAATGCAAAGAAATTTCTGTCAGTTTGCCTTTGATTTAGTATCCATGGCTTGAGTTTGTAATTGACCATCTGCCTTATTTGTTCTCATGTCCTTTGGAATAATTTTCATTTGTGAAATTGTCAAGAGAGTCAGAAAATGGGGAGAGGACTGGTTAGACTCTCATGAATGTAGATAGACCTCTGAGCAGAACAGCACTGGCTATGAAGGGACAGCCCAGGAGGGTCAGGTGGAAGCTGGGGCCCTGCCTGGGTCACCTTCCATGTGGTGCAAGTTGGCTAGGCACACTCCCACATAGTCTGTCTTCACTGCACTTGCTACTTCTCGCACTGCTCCTGTTGGGAAACTGATTAAATACACAAGGTCTATGCTTTAATCTGTAAATACTTTGGTAAGTTTGCAGGGTCGAGAAGAGACTATCCTGACTGTGAGACTAAGGGTAGCCAGAAGGCTGTACACACATCTTACAGGGCTGATACTACATATGGTGTGCAGTGTGACACATCTTGGCTTGGGAATTTCCCCCCCAGGGCCTGGGATTTTCTGGAAACAAGGCCATCTCAGCACAGATGTGGTTTTCATAAACCTCAACAAATCTTTACTCTCATAAAAATAGCTTAAAATCTCTTTATGAAAGAAACTCCTTGTAACTGACCGAGACTGAATACAGGTCTAAGAAAGGGGGAAAGCCAGTGTGGTGGTGCATGCCTGTAGTCTCAGCCGCAGGGAGGCTGAGGTGGGAGGATTGCTTGAGCCTAGGCGCTCTAATCACACCAGAAAATTGCTATGAACTCCAGCCTAGGCAATATATTGAGACCCTATCCCTTAAGAAAAGGAGGTGGAGAGGGGGAAGAAACTCCTCATACTCTGTCTATCCCAGACTCTGAGCAGAGCTCTGCATGGAGATACTCCTGGTCAGGTGGTCATCTGACCCCTGACCACACTGGCCCAGGTCACTGGCATGCTCCTGCTATGCTTGTTGTCAGAGGGTTGCCAGAAGAGAGACTGCTTGAACATCAGACGATGTTTAAGACTCCCCTTGTATGTGATTCAGACTGAAGGGGGAGTCACCCTGGGAAGCTGGGTAACTGGGACCACAGAGTTTCACGCAGACAACGTTCCTTGCAGCTCAGACTGTCTGGTGCATCTGGACAGGCCTCACAGAAGCTTTCTGGGCAGACCAGATGCACTCAGAGCATGACTTGTGCCATTTGGCTGGATTTTGAAAAATGTAAGTAATAGAAGAAGCTGAATATTGCTATTTCAGGTAATCATGATTATAGACGTGCAGAGATGGAAACAGCATGGATACTGTCTGGTTAAATTCTCTTGTCTTATTCCTTGTTTGAAATCTTTTTTTTTTTCCTTGGATGTTGCGTGAGTTTCCTGGGGCTCAAAAATTTACCATAAACTGGGTAGCTTAAAACAACAGAAACTTATTTTTCTGATCTAGAGGCTGGGAAGTCAAAAAGTGTTAGTAGGGACGTGCTTCCTTTGAGGGCCAGTGGGGAGGCTCTTTCTTTGCCTCTCCCAGCTTCTGGCACTTGCTGCCTTCCTTGGTGCTCCTTGGCTTATAGGTGTGTGCCTCCCATCTCTGCCTTCATCATCAGATGGTCTTTGCCCTGTGTGTGCCCATTGTCCCTCTGTGTCTCCAAATCTCTCTCTCCTTAGGACATCAGTCATTGGATTGGGGCCCACCTTATTCCCTCATGACCTCATCTTAGCTTAATTACATTTGCAAAGACCATGTTTCCCACATAAGGTCACTGTCACATGTATAGGGGCTGGGGCTAAACATATCTTTTGAGGAGACACAATTCATCCCACAACATGTATTTTTGCATAATTTTGATAATATTTTTAGTACAATTTGAAAGTCTGCACTTTCCATTTAGCATTTTGATACATTTTCTTTTTTGATTTTCATTGCACGTAACTTTTAATGTTCAATCACATTCTGCAGTGCATGTGTGTGTGTGCACCTGGTTATGTGTGCATATGTGTGGAGCATGCATGTAGGTGAGTATGCATCTGTGTGTGTGAGTGTAAATGTCTCCATGTGCAACAGGATCCAGTTAAACATGCCTGTGGTGACTTTCCCTGGCAGAGCACTTCCCCCTTACCAAACCGTCCGTGGACTCATCTAATCTTCACAAAAGCCTGGGAGGGATGGTTACATCACTTTCCAAAGGAGGAAAATGAGATTCAGAAAACAAATTTCTGCTTGAGATTATTAAGCTAGTGAGTGACAAAACCAGGACACAAATCCAGCTGTTTTGTAGCCCAAACTGTTGCCTCTTCTTATATCTCAGTGAGCCCTTCAGCTACCTCAGCATGAATATTGTCACATTTGCCAGGGGTGTGGTGGGGGGGCGGCCAAGCAGCTCTACTCTGGTTCTGGTACCTGTATCCCAACACACAAATGAAAGAGTCTGGGATCCACTGTGTGTTTGTGTCACATCCCCTTGATTTTGTCCATGCTGTTGATGCTACCTGGAATGCCCTTTGTCCTGTGTGCTCTCCTGACTAGGTAGATGAGTGTCTGCCAAAATTCAGATCAATCATCGCCACCTCCAGGAAGCCTTCCTGGTTCTGCTGGCCTCGTGTCCTCTCCCAATCCCCATGGCCTTTCCAGTTGGTGTGGGCACACTATCATTGAACCACTCGGCCCTCTTCTCATCAGTGCGCGTGGCTGCTTGCTGGGTAGGAACAATCAAGTGCAGCACCCTGTTCTTCTTTTAGCCACCAACATCTTGTGATAGCAAGGCAGTTTCCAGAAGTGGACTGTGGATAAGCGCAGGCTGCCAGAGACCAAGGCCCCTGGACTCAGCTGGGCTCACATCTCAGTTTGCTGCTGCTGATCTACCGTGTGACATCAGATTCTTCAAACCCCCAAGGCCCTTTCTGAGAATGCAGGATCTTGGCTGAAGCAGAGTCAGCAGCAATGGGAAATGTAGGGGTGAATCCAGAACTGGGGCTCTAAGAAAGTAGGGTGCTCTCCCCACTCACTTCAAAATGACTGAACTATGACATAGGAAAATTTCTCCCTAACTGTTTTGCAGTTGCAGCTCTCCTGATCCTTGAACTGGGGCTTTCCTGTCTTCTCGGGGACAGGCCCGTTGGTGCTGTTCCTGTGCCTGAGGGAGGCCTTGCTAGTCTTTCCTGACGAGCCAACACGGGCGTGGGGATCCCTCTCCATCTGGCACTCAGATGCTTCTAACTGACCGGATCTGGCACAGGAGTTCAGCAGCCACCCTCCAGGGCTAACGTCAGACCCAAATCCACTTCAGTTTCTTCAAGACATGCTCCCCTCTGTTCCAGGGGTTCCTCTTTCAAGTTTTTTTTTGGCCCAGAGTGCCCTTCTTTTTCCCTCTCTCTGCTTATCTGAATCCCAGCCACCTTTCAGTGCTGAGACCGAACACATCTCCCATGGCCTTCCTTCAATACCCCCGGGCCCAGAGGAACTGTCCGCCACTCCGCCCTGGGCCCCATCAGCTCCGTCCTTACTCCTCCTGGGATGCACGGCTCTTGCTCCTGCTCTGTGGTCACAGTCTTTGCGTCTCGTTGTTCCCTGCCTCCCGCCATGTTTCCTGGCTTTGCAGTTTCTGGCATCTTACCTCCCTGGCATCTAGAAGGGCACACACAGAGGCGTGGATGCCACTTGAGTGACAACAGCATGTCCCTGTGCTGCTCCAGAGACCCTGGGCACATCATCGCCATACCCTGGTATCCGCACGAAACAAGCACGTCATAGACATCACGAGTGACTGTGCTGCTGCCCCCTTCCTGGGGTCCCCGGTGAAGACAGCAACTCTGGCTTGGTTGCAGAATAACCTAAAACTTAGTGATCCCCTGGTGCGCACCAGCATTGTGACTTCTAGCAAGAAAATGCATTTGGACAGGGTCTCCTAGTGGGGTTTTCTTTGGGAACTTGAGAAACCAATTCTACCCATTTAAACAGAAAGAAATTTTAACACTGGATATTAACATGCATTCTGAGTTGAGCTGGGGGTGGTTGACAAGACGCCTGGAGCCTGTGGGGCCAGTGCCACTGCCCCAGCCCAGGGATGAGCTGCCCCAGAGCTGACACTGTGTCTACTGTCCCAGACCAGACATGGCAGCCATCCTGGCCAGAATGTACACAAGTCACCTGCTTCCCCCAGGGGCAGCCTAGGGACCTGTGCCTGTCACCCAGCTGCAGATGGGCTTTTCCAGGAGGAAGCTGCATCAGAAGGGAAGGACCCCGGCCCTGTGAAGAGGAGGAGAGGCCCCAGTGTCCTGTTCATTTCAGTGAACCCCCTTGTATGCCAGTAGCAGTCTAGCCCGAGAGACACAGCACGTGGTACAGCAGAACTTTTCCTCCAGATGCCCTGGCATTGCCTTTCATGTCCTACCTTGGTTCCTTCTTCTTGTGAGTTCTTGATGTCTTGGGACAATTGTCTCCGTTGGGACTGGGAAGGTTCTAGGTGTCACCCAAAGCTCTTCAGATTTAACTGGGAAAAGTGAAGGCCCCTGAACTCACATCCATTGCTATGGTCTCAGCACCACCAGAGGGAAGGCCAGTTATAGCCAGGGTAGTAGGGTCTGGGAGCTGCCCTGGGAGACCAGGTGGAGGCGAATCCAAAGCCCTGGCCCCTGAAGGTTGACAGTGCAGCCTGCTGCGTTCTGAGTACCCTCCTCTCTACCTCCTGACAGAGCATAGGAATAAACGCAGAACAGTCCCAAACACAGGATGGCCCAGACAGTGGCTGTTCCTGTTGTTTGGTGTGGAAGAGGTGGGCACTCACACTGGTTATTGGAATAGGAAAGTGTCAGGGGTGGGGGGCAGGGCACGTGGGGGCTCACCATGGGCTGGAGAAGGCTCCAGAGCCCTCGTGAAGGTTCCGTGTCTGCCCTTTCATTCCAGCTCACTGGCATGGTGACCAGCACTGCAGAGACAGGACCTGAGGTTCAGGAGGGGGAATGTCCTGCCCGAGGCCACACAGGACAAGGAGAAAGCACTAGGATCGCCTTTGTAAACTGGGCACCAGCTACCAGCTCTGAAAACCATGGTGACCAGCACTGCCCAGGAGACTGGACATACAGGCTCGGCTCTTCCTTCAGGCTGCCCTAGGCGGATGTCCATGGAGACATTGTCTGCTTGAGTTCTTCAAAGGGGCATGTGTCTCATTAACCTCACTGTTTATTTCTATAGCAAAAAATTAAAAATAATAATCCTACGTAATTAGTGAGGCTGTCTCAGGGCTTTAAGAATTTTCTTTTTCTTCCTCATTGTTTATTACTATTCCCTGTTGGCCCTTCATTCCCCTAGGTTGGTGATACCAACAAAGCCTATCATGAGAATTCCAAAGAACCTAATTAATCTTTCTTTGTGTTGGGCCCAGTCAATGTCCTCGCTGGGTAGGTGCATTGTGGGGCCTCGCTGTAGAATGGGACCAGCGGGGGAGCATATGAGTCTGGACAAAGGCTGCTGGTGAACTGCAGAGATGGTTGAGTCATGTGCAATATGACCCATAACCTCCTCCACAGCTGCCCAACTCACATTTCTGTCTCTCTCCACAGAGCTCACTAGCCTTTTGAATTTTGTCTTAATCTTTCCTTTCTTTTCTTTACAGTTTTACTGCCTGTATGCAATTCCCTGGACAGCAAGCTGTACAGTTTTGCCTATTTCAACCGTTCCTGAATGGACTTGCACTGTATTGGTTGTCATGTGACTTGCTTCTGTCACAGACGTTGTACCTCTTTGACCCTCTGGTGATGCCAGCAGTGGCTGTGCATTTGGTCTGTCTGCAGGTCTGTCATCCACAGGTGAATATGGGGCTGTTGGTCCCAGAGTGAGGTGGATGTGGACCCAGCTGGGCACCCCTGCCCAAGGGTATTGAGAAATGGGGCTGAGAAGTAAACCTGCTCTTGGGCCACAGAGTTTTCAATGACTACATATTGTAACTAGCTGAAGGCAAGCACACATATTAGTACTTACATACGTATGTATATACACATATAGTTTATCAGCATATATATGTGTTAACAAAATACCAGTTGAAACAAACTGTATCACACCCAAAAGAACACTTTTAATTATCTAATAGTTTATAGGAAAATATTTTTGATAAAGAAAGAAAAAAAAATATTTTAGTTGTTTAAATTTAATGAATTCTAAGACTTATCAAACTTGAGTTTGAAAGTTAACAAAACTAGCAAAAACATTTCAAAAATGGTATTGAAGACTTAGATGATGAAAGACACACTAATATCCAAAAATCACAGCCAGTTTTAAAGGGATCATCCATTTTCTGAATTTTATTTTTTATGTAATTAAAAAAAATTGACAAGTGACAAATTGTCTATTTGTATATTTCTGGTGAACAATGAGATGTTTTGATATTAGCATGCCTTGTGGAATGATTACATCAAGCTAATTAACACATCCATTGCCTCACCTACTTATCTTTTCCACAAACATTTACAATCTACTCTCTAGCAATTTTCAGGTAGATAGTGTAAACTGTAGTCACCATGCCATGCAACAGATCTGAGCTTTTTCTTCTTGCCTCACTGAATCTTTGCATCCTTTAACTGACATTTCCTCAAACAGCTCCCCTGGCCAGCCTGCAACAACCAGTATTCTGCTCTCTGCTTCTATAAGTTTGATTTTTTCAGACTCCACATAAAAGTGAGATTGTGCAGTATTTGTCTTTCTGTGCCTCCCTTATTTCACTACGTTTTAAAATGTAGTTATTGTACACTGAAACAAGAGAACTGGCTCAGAACCATAAATAAGTTCACTGACGGTTAAGAGAAGTTTGCTACTATTTGCGACAACTCACCTGCTGCCTATCAATTTCACAGGAAAATTGGTGAGAGAGCTGGAAAAATTCCCATGCCAAATCATGGCATCATTTCACTTGAAACAGCTGCATCAAACAAAATAGCAAAAAGGTAATTTCTTTAAGAAATTAGAAATCATAATGAGATATCACCTCACACTCATTTGGATGGCTATACTATTCAGCCATTAAAAAAAATGGAGTATGTTCTTATTTTTTAAGGGATCTAAGGGTACGCGAGGAAAAGGGATGATGATCCCACTGCCCTTGTCGGAAGTTATCATGGGGGGAGTGGTGCAGTTCTTCAATATGACCACAAGGTGGAGCCCACTTTAACTCAAAAAGCTTAACTGAGTTAAAGAGTGCAGTGTTCATCTGCAAAATGTCGGCTGAGCACATTCTTTGTCCTAGCTTCTGCCTTGCAAAAGCTCTCTGGCTTGTATGGCTGGAGGCTGTAGCTTGGTTGGAGAGGAGTCTGTTTTTCTTTATACCACTGTATGGTTTTAGGGCTTGACCAGAAAAGTTTCTTTCCAGGTTGGCCACTGGTATTTTCAGAAGGCAAAGTACCAGGTATCTGCTGTAGTATCAGGACCAGTGCCAGAGTCAGCTCTGGAGGGAATTTTCTATAGTATTTCTGAAAATGTACTTAATAAAAAGGGAACATGGCTCAGCGCCTGTGGCTCAGCGGGCTAAGGCGCCAGCCATGTAAACCTGAGCTGGCGGGTTCGAATCTAGCCTGGGCCCGCCAAACAACAATGACGGCTGCAACCCAAACAAAAATAGCCGGGCATTGTGGCAGGTGCCTGTAGTCCCAGCTACTTGGGAGGCAGAGGCAGAAGACTCGCTTGAGCCCAGGAATTGGAGGTTGCTGTGAGCTGTAATGCCACGACACTACGCAGGGCGACAGCTTGAGGCTCTGTCTCAAAAAAAAATAAAAAATAAAAAAATAAAAAGGGAACATTTAACAGAACTCAAGAGATTTCTTGGGGCCTTGGAGCAAAGCTCTTCCCCATCTCCTTTTAAAAAAAAATGAAGAGGGGCGGCGCCTGTGGATCATCGAGTAGGGCGCTGGCCCCATATACCGAAGGTGGTGGGTTCAAACCCGGCCTCAGCCGAACTGCAAAACAGAAAAAAAGCCAGGCGTTGTGGAGGGCGCCTGTAGTCCCAGCTATCGGGAGGCTGAGGAAAGAGAATGGCCTAAGCCAAGGAGGTGGAGGTTGCTGTGAGCTGTATGACACCACGCCACTCTACCAAGGACGATAAAGTAATACTCTGTCTCTACAAAAAAAAAAAAAAAAAAAATGAAGAGGCTCTGCACCCATAGTGTAGTGGTTACAGCACAAGCCACACACACGGAGGCTGGCAGGTTTGAACCTAGCCCAGGCCAGCTAAACAATGGCAACTGCAACAAAAAATAGCCAGGAGTTGTGGCAGGCACCTGCAGTCCCAGCTACTTGGGAGGCTGAGGCAAGAGAATCGCTTAAGCCCGAGAGTTTGAGGTTGCTGTGAGCTGTGATGCCACAGCACTCTATTAAGGGTGGCATAGTGAGACTCTGTCTCAAAAAAAAAAAAAAAAAAGAAGACATTGACACATTTAGAAAGGACAAAGATGACTGAAGGCACAGATCTCTGCAGAGGGTGTTCAGGGACTAGTAAACCTCTTCTATCTAGAGAAAATAAGATGGCTTAGTAACAGACATGACACTGCTGTCAGCCCTTATTGGTCTAACTCTATGTTGAACACAGAGACTCGTGAATTATAATCCTAACAGCAACTTTAGTTTTAAATCCTATAATCCCCGTAGGAGGGTTAGTAATTCATCCCCTTCCCTGCACTGGACTCAGTAAACTCCATTATTTTTCTGGTCACTTCTGAGTAAAAAGATTAAGTAAATCATAAACATAGTCTCAGTTTAGCCTTTATAATGTCAGTCCTAAGTAAACAGGAGTTCAAACGTGATTTGAAGTCTTTTCCCTTCTCACCTGTGATGAGATGCAGGTGTGTGGAGGACGGTGTATTCTATCTTCTGTCCCCAGCTCCAGACCTGGGCCCCTTCACCTCAACTCCCTATAATGTTTTTGGACCCGCCCTCTACTTTGAAAATCCTACAGAGTTGTCTAACTCACAACTCACATTAGTATACAAAATCTATTATATTTAGGTGCCTCAGTTTAAACTTTTAATTTAATATTCATTACAATAGTAATAGCTAACTTTTAATGGGCATTTACTATGTGCCAGACCGTGCTAAGCAATTTATGTGTCAATGATCTCATCTAATCCATTATTGTCAAGTACTATTTTTGGGTTCCTGGGCTTTTATTATCCCCATTTTACACATGAGGTGCATAGAGGTAAAGCAGTATGCTTAAGGCCACAAAACTAGTAAGTAAGAGAGCCAGGATTTGAACAGAAGCAATCTGGTTTCACAACCTGCATTCTTAACCTCTACATTAGACTATGTAGATTGAATTTATGTGTCCTCCCAAAATTCGTATTTTGAAGCCCTAACCCCTAGTATGGCTATATTTAGATTAATGGAGTTAATTAAGGTTAAAAGAGGTTATAAATGTGGGGCCCTGATCTGATAGGATTAGTGTCCTTTTGGGGGGGGAGGGGGAACAGATTCTCACTATGTTGTCATCCTGCCGTGGTGCCACAGCTCACAGCAACCTCAAACTCTTGGGCTTAAGCAATTCTCTTGCTTCAGCTTCCCAAGTAGCTGGAACTACAGGCACCCGCCACAACACCTGGCTATTTTTTGTCATTTTTTGTCATTTAGTTGTCATTGTTGTTTAGCAGGCCCGGGCCAGGTTTGAACCCGCCAACCCTGGTGTATGTGGCAAGGGCCCTAACCACTAAGCTATGGGCACCAAACTAGGATCAGTGTCTTTTTAAGAAGATACCAGAGAACCCCTTCTCCATCTCCCACCTAATGCACGGAGGAAGGGCCATGTGAACACATAGGGAGAAGGCACCTGTCTGCAACCCAAGGGGAGAACTTGTCTCAGACACCATTGCAGCTGGGCACCTTAATTTTGAATTTCCCAGTTTCTGGAACTGTGAGAAAATTAATTTTGCTGTTTAAGTAATCCAGTCTATAATATGTTATTATAGAAACCTGAGGACACTGATAAAGGCTAATAGTTTTATTGTATAACTTGAGTTCATTGGTTTCTAAGGGAATAATTATACTGAAAGTAATGTGTTAATGATAGTAGCCCCCAACTAATTTTGTTTTCCTTGTATTTTAGTCAGACTATTTGATAGTCAGACTATTTACTTCCACTCCTGGAAGTAGACAGTTGTGTCATCACTGGGAGCAAGGGAGTGTGAGACTTGGTTATACGCAGAAATTAACGACTGCTCATTAGAAGCACCCAGCCTCCTCAGCTTTAGGACCAGCCTGCAGGTGTGCTATAGCTACTGTGGTTATTACAGTTAAGGGGCAGCCGTTTGGTGTCTCCTGGGAGGACATAGTCAGTGGAAGTGGCTTTCCCTGTTTAGGGGAGGGGCTCTTCAAGTCCACAGTCAGGTCCCCACAGCAGCCACAGATCCCCCAGTCCAATTCTGCAGACGAGTCCCATCTAGCTTCTTCCTCCTGCCCATGGTGACTGATTTTTCATGACATCAAGTTTCACAATTACATGGACAGCCACTATATGCTCTCAGGACCTCAAAGTACCATAAAGAAAATAATTATTAGTACAACAATTAACCTCATAGCTCTTTGTTGCCAGTTGCATGACTTCCCAACTCTTCGACTTGGCAGTTCTAGGACCTCCATTTTATGGATCCAACTTTCCAGAATCTTCTACTTACATTTTTGTACCTGTCCTATATGCTGCAGTCGGCTGCCTACACGCTGATCCTCAAATGTGCACCTGCTTTTTCAATTTTTGTCTTTGTTCCCTACTTCTGGAAAGTTCTTTCTCCACTTCTGTTTGTGGAAATCTCAATCATTTTATCTGTGAGGGCTCTTTATGTTTCAAGGAATACTCAAACAATAAAGGGAACCCATCGGCTCCTGTACTGAGAAATAGAGGCGTCGGCCTTCAGCTGATATCTGACCCAGAGGCTGAGACAGCGCCACCATTGATGTGGTTTTATTCTTTTTCAGTGTCGGCTTGTGTTCAGACCCCCCCATGTCTCCCTCAGTCCTCCCTTGGCAGTGGTGGGTGTGCCCCATAGCTTCCTTTTGCCTCTGTTTTTCTTTACCCTGCTCAGTGCCCCTGGAATACATTAGTGGGCTGCATTGCCCTCTCTGCCCATCCACTTGGGTTTGGCCAGTGAAGAGCAAACTCAGCAGATGGTTGGGGTATTTATTAAAGCTGTCTGCTGTGGGGCACACCAAAAGCCGCCCTCACCCCTCCCCTATGAGGTGACAGTCTCCACACAGCTCTCCCGCTCTCTCTTTACATTCTAATAACCACTTTCTGTAGACCTAGGGTAGTCCTGACCCCAAGATACCTCTCTATTCCTTACGTTTTGTAAACAGTCCATTTATTAGTTGCTCCTCAATTTGCCTAATTGGAGTGTGATACCTGTTCCCTGCTGGGACCTTGACTAATAAACCAATCCCAAATCACACCACACTGCTCAGGGCCTCCTTGTCTCACCCACCAGTCACTGTGGGGAGGGGTGGGAAGGGAGTGCGCTGATCTCTAAAGTAGTAAGACTCCCCTAGTGCTGGGGGCGGGGTCCCCTGAGCAGAAATGGGCAAGGGGGCCGGATAGGTGGCTGACGCCTGGAATCCTAGCACTCTGGGAGGCCCGAGCACAGGTTTGAGAACATCCTGAGCAACAGCGAGACACCATCTCTAAAAATAGCTGGGCGTTGTGGTGGGCGCCTGTAGTCCCAGCTACTTGGAATGCTGAAGCAAGAGAATCACTCGAGCCCAAGAGTCTGAGGTTGCTGTGAGCTATGAAGCCACAGCACTATACTGAGGGCGCAATAGTGAGACTCTGTCTCAAAAAAAAAAAAAAAAGAAAAGAAAGAGAAAAAGACATGGACGAGAGGTGATTCTCCCCCAAACAAAATCTGGGTGTAGCAGTCCTGAATGGACGGAGGGAATGTCACATACGCCTCTGAGGGCAGTCTCCTCTGAAGCTTGTCCTTATTTTCCTGACCAGATACCATGCAACAAGCAGTGAGAGAGGTGTGGCTCCTGCTGCCACGGAGCTTACAGCGTAGCTGGGGAAACAATTAAGTATACGAATAAGATATTTATACATCAGGCTGGGCACTGTCACCCTAGCACTCTGGGAGGCTGAATCGGGTGCATTGCCTGAGCTCAGGAGTTTGGGACCAGCTTGAGCAAGACAAAGACCCCATCTCTACTAAAAATAGAAAAAAAAAAAACTAGCCAGGCACTGTGGCAAGCACCTATAGGCTGAGGTAAGAGGGTCTCTTGAGCCCAAGAATTTGATTGCTGTGAGCTACAGTGACACCACAATACACTATCTAGGGTGACAGAGTGAGACTCTGTCTTGAAAAGAAAAAAAGATAATTAGACATCTATTAAATGCTAGGAAGGAAACAAATGAGGCACAAAAAGAAGACAAATTTGGATGGCCCATTTCAGATCATGTGACCAGGAAAGGCTCCTGTGAGGAGGTGATGTTAAGCTGAGGCTAGAAAGATGAGGAGACAACAAGTGAATGGGAGGACCCCAACTCCTGCTGTGCACAGCTTAAGGATGGATGAGAACCAGCTGTGGAAGAGTGTGGCTGGAGTGAGGCCAGCAAGGGAGAGCCAGCTGCACAGAGCAGGTGAGGCAGGCAGGCTTCCTGGACCTGGGCTGGGTTCTAGCTGGGTGCACAGAGAGGGTTAGAGGGTGTAACTTAGTCTGATTTCTGTTTAAGATCATTCTAGGAAGGAGGGCCCTCATTTGGCAGATGCTGTATTGTTCAGGTGACAGATGGCAAAGACCTAGACCGGGTGCCAGCAGTGTAGATGTGTTTTAGAGATGAAAATCGATGGGATGGGACGGGTGGGAGATAAAGAATGTAGAGTGACTCCTCAATTGCTGGTCTGATTGTTGAGTCCTGTTGGTGGAGGTGGCAGTGGGCATTGGAAGGTCAATGGTCTGTGGCCTCCTAGCATCTCTGGGACCAAATGGCAAGTTCCAACCAAAGAGTCTGATGGTTTCCCTTCAGTCAGGTACGGCCTGGCCCATTAGCCAGGCTGAAAGAGGAGAGGCACACAGGAACCAGTATGCTAGGGCCCGCTTGAATTTGTAGTAGTTTAAAAGAAAGGAGAAAATGATCACTTAAATTACTAGAACATGAGGCCCAGGGTAGATGCCATCTGGGGCATCATCCAGTCCCCCAGCTGTTTTCCTTCATGTAGAATCTGCTCCACTGCCCTGGAGTGGGGCCAGCTACAGTGAATGGCAAGAAACTCCGCTATAAAAAACATACAAATAAACAACAACAGCAGGAGAAGGGGGGAGCGTCAGTAGAGACGTCCCTGGTTCTGCCCCAGAAGAGAATTTACAATCCTCAGACGACTTTTGCCATGTTATACCTGCTTTGATTTCTTGTTTATTCCAAATTACTGTTCTTTACTTTGTTAATCTACAATGTTTCTTTTCTTTTTCTTTTTTTTGAGACAGAGCCTCAAGCCATCACCCTGGATAGAGTGCGGTGGCATCACAGCTCACAGCAACCTCCAATTCCTGGGCTCAAGCGAGTCTCCTGCCTCGGCCTCCCAAGTAGCTGGGACTACAGGCGCCTGCCACAACGCC
>CAUYON010039775.1:0-12822 GCA_963573935.1 Arctocebus calabarensis | reverse complement strand
TTAATAAATTGTGATACATGTATACCATGGAATACTATGCAGCCTTTAAAAAAGAGGAAGACTTTACCTCTTTCATGTTCATGTGGATGGAGCTGGAACATATTCTTCTTAGCAAAGTATCTCAAGAATGGAAGAAAAAGTCTCCAATGTACTCAACCCTACTATGAAGCTAATTTAAAGGTTTCTTATGAAGGCTATCACCCATCTATATAGCACAAGAATATAGGAAGGGAGGGGAGGGGGGGCAGCTGGGGTAGAGGGAAGGTAATTGGTGGGGCCACACCTACGGTGCATCTTAGAAGGGTACAGGCGAAACTTACTAAGTGCAGAATACAAATGTCTTCACACAATAACTAAGAAAATGCCATGAAGGGTACGTTAAACAGTTTGATGAAAACATTTCAGATTGTATATGAAGCCAGCACATTGTACCCCTTGATTGCACTAATGTACGCAGCTATGATTTAATTTAAAAAAAAATAGAAAAGAAAAAAAAGAAATTAAAAGATTAACAACAATAATATGAAAATAGAATAATTATAATATAGTATAATAAAAGTTAAAAAAAAGAATATTGTTTAATTATAATGATCCCAGTAATAGATACAGTTCTTTGACAATCCCTCTGCAAGAGCTTGTGCTTATTTATGACATATCCATGGACAAGGTAATTGTAGTAGCTATCAAGTACAATGACCTCGCTAGCCTCTTGAGTGGGAATGGAGTTTATTTCTGACTGGTAGACTTTCTGAATGAGCTTGTTGGGGCCAAGAGAAAACTTCCCCTTTGTTTTCTGAAGGGTCACTGAAAATCACTGAGAAAAGGCATACAAATTTCTTTGATCATAGTTTTACGTGACATGGGAGTCTTCAGAATGAGGACTCAGAGATACAGGGCAAACTGTCCGTTTTTACACTAAGGTTCAACAAAGTATGGACAGCCATGTAGAAATATGATTGGACAAATAGGTATGATTTAATGCTAATGGACTGAGCCGGGAAGACCCAGCAAGCCTGTGTGGTTAGATTCTTCTTGGTGTCTCCGCAGCATCCTTTGGGGTATAGGGCAGGACCCCTTCTGGTATGGGGTGGAGGGGTTATGACCTACAGCCAAACAAAGTCAGTCAGATTATTTCTTTATTGTTTAGTGCCTGGGGTAATATTTTTAGGTTTTATGGCTAGCTTTGGGGAAAAGGATTTCTGATTTCTATGAACCACCCTGAGAAAGAGGGATGCTAGTTTCTATCTCTAGCTCAGGGACCAGAGGCAGGAGAGCAGGAGGAATTCAAAGACAGCTGCTTCTGAGAACTTTGTTTTGGGGTATCATTTCTGAGACCCTACAAGCTCATCCACTTTCCATCTACAGTTAAGGTCTATAGCTATATATTTTGTATCACAAATACTAAATCCTAGATCCTAAATGTTATATTATTGAATTATCAATTTTAGTGTATATATATTTTACATAGTGCTGTTTAAATACTGGAAAACCTGATTTATTTCACCTTTAGTTTTGGGATCAGTGGTTCTCAACCCCAGATAGGTAACAGAATGATCAATGAGACTTTTTTAAAGGACCTAGATTTGGGGGACCTATTCCAGAATAGACCCACAGAATCATTATTTGGCAGTGGGCTCTGAAATCTAACATTTAAAAAGAACTAGGGTATAAAGTATGACAGAGGTTATCCTGAGATGTGTGTCTATAGTTGAAAGTTGCAGCCTTATTCCCACAGAGATTTGAAGCTTGAGATTTCATTTAGATTTTTTTTTTCAGATTTTTCTTTATTCCTTTTTTAGAAATTTGATGGTTCTATCATGGGCAACCTTTCCCTCAAACTCTTCTTCGTTAGCCTCTTATTGAAGAGTGGAAGGAGTAAGGATTGTGTTAGGAAATTGGTGCCCTGGTACCAAAAGGACAGAGTAAGACTAAGTGTTTTGAAGCAAAAACCCTTCAGTATTATTAAGGGTCTTCTGAGTTCCAAGCTGTGTTATAAGTGGTGGAGATATAGTGGTAAATAAGAACAAGACTTCTGCACTATAAGTTGGAGATGAGCTGGTCAAAGAGCAGAATGTTTTCACTTAGTGACAAGCACTATGAAGAAAATGAAAGAAATAATAGTAACTTGCATTACAAATTGTTATTAGTCATGCTGAGACTTGAGATCTAGCACTTCAGGCCAAGAAATAGCAAGTAGAAAGACTCAAGTCAGTGAGAAATTTGGCCAGTTTGAGGGACAGAAGGAAAAGCAGTGGGATTAAAAGGCTCTAGACAGTAGAGTGTGGAGGTGAAAATAAGAATCTCTTTATTGATTCGTGGACCACAGGGACACACTAAATGCCTGGTGTTCAACACAATCTTTCACAAGTGCAATGGGAAATGGCCAGGTCTTTATTCAGCAAGTTAAGATAGGGCAAGTTGTACCAAGTACCCAAGAAGGTGTTCAAACACATAGCTTTGTCCCTCTGACTTACTAATGTCGTCTTTTTGTTATACCTAACTCCATCTTGCTGGGGGCTTTCAACACTCCCCCTTTAAGACAGGAAGCTCAGGTGAAAGTTTGTAATAACTGCAAAACCCCACCGCCCCCTTGTAAGGCCTCCCCTCTTGTGAAATTCGTCTTGCATTAAGGATTCCCGCACCCCTACCGAAAGCCCCTTATAAAAAGTTTCCAACCCTGCTTCTAGGGGTCGAGAGATTTGGAGGCATGAGCCCACTCGGCCCAGCCGATGAATAAAGGACCCTTGCTTAATTCGGAAAAAAAAAAAAAAAAGAATCTCTTTATTCCTATTAAGGGTAATTTCAAGTATTTATTATATTTGAGAAACTGGGCTCAATTATTATTTTAATAGTAAATTGTTAAAATGAGGAAGACAGAGGCAAATTGAGAGAAACCAGGGAAGGCAAGAGATGAAAATGTAAACTTTGAAGCTTTACAGTGCAGCATAAAAATAAGACAGTTACAACCGCTTCCCCCTCCTCCTTTCCTTTTATTTTGATTTATTGTATTATTGATTTTAATAAAGTATGGGATTCTCATCTCTGGTTATGGGTTACTTACCTTGGGAACTGTTAGGAAAACAACCTATGCCCAGGTTCTACTCTTGGTGATTCTGACTAGTTAATGTGGGGTGGAGTCCAGATATGTATCTTTTACAGATCTCCCAGGTGATTATATTATGAAGCCAGATTTGTGACCCACTGGTCTATTGCATTAAATTGAGGTATTTGCTAATAGCAATCTTGATCTCTATAACAGAAAGAAAAAAATGGAAGCCCTGCCTGATGTTACTTCTTTTGCAACTAAGCTTAAAAACACTCTCATACAGTACCACAGTACTGAAGATGATAAGTGGCGAGTTGCCAAGAAAACAGTAAGTTAATTCAAATACTTATTATTCATATTTGAGGTAGATCTTCTCCCTAATTGGTTTGGCAACTTTCAAAATGATATGAAAATGTATGGATGTGAGACCATACTTTGTATGGATATGTAATTGTGCTAAAAGAGTTGGTGGTCTATCATACACAGGAAGAACCCTAACAGCAGTAATTCTGTACTGCTTTTATTAGTTCTTTTAGATGCTAGTCATGAGAATAGGCTAATGGCAACTCAAGCCTAAAAAATAGCCTCTTGAGTCAACAAATAAAATGTGTCAAATTAAGGAAGTATAGTAATTGATAGTTTGGAATAATTTCAGATAAATCATCAAGCCTGTGAGGGTGGCTAGTTAGTATTCTTTTTTACCAATATGACTTGCTCAAACTATTACATAACTGAATGTTGATAGAGTCAATTGTAGAATCCAGGACTGCCTCTACTTAAGTTCTCTGGCTGTTCAGATATTCCAGCTGTTCTGAATTACTTGGAAACTATCAGGAGAAAATGTAAGGACTAATTCAGGGTAACACTGTCATAATAAATGTGAATTATGTAATTTTTAAAAGGGTATGAACAATTTCACAGTAAAATTTTTTGATCTTCTGATGTCATAGCTGAATTCATCAGTAGTGGTAAAAGAGGTTGCAATAATGCAAAAGATAATGGTCAGAAACATGGTGTCCTGTCTGAATCTTACAGTATTTGGGTCTCATTAAATGCAACTACAAATATTTTTTGGAAGCCTGTAATTTAAGTACAGTGTAAAGAATTTTAGGATACAGAAGCAATTAGCAATTCAAATATGGATCATCTTATGGCCTAGATGACTTTTATATATCTCCAAAAATGAACTTGTGTTTTTCAGTGTAAAGACAAATGATCTAAATTGTTAGAGTACCTATGTAATTATTACCATATCATGTTTTTCATTCTTCTAGAAAGATGTAACAGTTTGGAGGAAACCCTCAGAATTATTTAATGGCTGTCTGTAAGTAAAATCTGCTCATTTTATGAAGGTCTGTCAATACATTGCTAAACCTCAAATATATGCATATATATGTGGGTATGTATGTATATGTGTGGGCATATACATGATCATTAAATGATTGTTGCTAGGAAGATTTGACTTTTGCTTATAAAATTTTAAACTTTCTGTAAACCAAATTATTTGTTCTTATAAATCCAGACCCTTAAAAATGTCTTCTGTAGACTAAGTTAGTGGTGAGGAGGTAATAAATAATGACATGACCTAAATAAAATCTGGATTTCTTAGTATGGTGCATATGACCCTTCTAACATTCTACATTTTCTCAGTGTTGTAGTATATTTTATAAGAATTTATTTTGAAGAAATCATCAAAAAAATAACAATGATTGAAGTATTTCTTCCATCACATCTTTATTGATCATATTAAAAATTATAATCTCAAAAGTGGAAAAAATCCAGTGTACTCAATACTAATATGAAACTATATATGTTAATATATAAAAAATTACTTGTCAACACATACAATAAAACACATACATAGTCCAGGAAGGAGAGGGGAAAGGAAGGGGGGACGATTGGCAGGAGGAGGAAGGGCGATTGGAGGGTATCACCTAACGTGTGTAATGTGAGTGTGCTCGGCACGCCCCTTGGGTGAAGGGCTCTTCTATAGCTCGAACTTTGCCTCAGAATTGAGAATAATGTAACCTAAAAATTTGTACCCTCATATTAGTTCAAAGTAAAAGAAATTATGAAAAACTTGAATACTCAGTAATAGGAGAATGATTCAATTATGAAACGTGTGATAGAATATTATATAGAATTTTAAAGCCATTTTTAAAGCTTATTTAATAATGTAAGGAAGTGCTAATAATGGAATGTAAGGTGAGTGAAACAGGATAGTAAACTGCATGTAGCACAACTGTGGGTTTATTTGAAATATATATTTTTATTATCAAAATATTTTTACTTGACACTAAACATTCACCTTTACATAGTAGTAGTATGGATCACTTTTTTTGTTCCTTCTTTGGTATTTGCCTATATAGCTGAACATGACGTATACCTATAACCAGAAAAAAATACATCATTTTTCAAAGCCAGTAGAGACAATTGCCTTATATAATTGGAGTAGCATATTTGCTTCCTCAGGACTCAGCAGCCCTTTTTTTAAAAATGAAACTGTTAGACCCTCTTAGTATTATAGAATGTTCTGAAGAGCAATGCCAAAGATAACATTTACAGAAAGATGAGTTGTGCAATATTTCTGACAAAGATAGGGAAACTGGACTTGGATTGAGCCTTGTAAGCAAATGTGGAAGTTAATTCTTTACATCAGCAGTTTCCAGTGGGGCTGGAAAAGCATAAAGTCGTGCCAAGGGACCCACTGTTCTTGTATCATAGAGGAGCTAATATTTGAGCTGAGACGTCAAGGAGGAATAGGCGTCTCTTGTGGCGTAAAGGGCTTTGTATTTGAGGCAGAGGGAATTGCGTCTCTGGCATAAATACAGATAAGAAATGTCTGTGGCTTTTTTTAGGTTTTTAAAGAGATATGTGATCAAAAGAGATAGGAACTGATGAAGTGCTGCAGGAGACCCCGAGTACCCAAACTCGGGCATTGGGACGGGAGCTGAATGCGTGGGGAAACTCCAAGATGAGTGGTGGGAGTGGCAATGACAACTGGCACTTCGGACGACCTGAACCTGCTCTCAGCTCTTACTTTGGGAAATCATTTTGATAAAACATGATGTCTGCTTATTTGGAATGAGGTTAGGAGAAAAAGAAGAGTCAAAGTTGTATCCCCGAATTTCTAATTGGTGTGAGAGGATTAATTTGTTTTACCTCCACTTGAGTTACCTTGAGTTAGAGAACACAGGAAGGAGGGAAGAACAGATTTAGGATGGGGGAAATAATATGTAAGTTTGGCTTGAGATATTTATTAGGTGATTAAATAGCTTCAGATGCTGAAAAAAAAAAAGCCAAGATACTGGTGAGAGCTGAAGCCCGTCTGCTATTACAGACTTACTTTCTTCCCCAGAGGTAACTACTGTCCTGAAGTTGTATCTAGTATTCCTATTTCATACCTTGACCACATATTTATATATTTGTAAATAATAAAAGAATTATCTGTTGTGTTTTTATGTTCATGTGTGTATGTTTGTATGCATTTCAATTTTTAATTTTCTTTTAATATTTCTCAGTAACTATATTGTCACGTGTAAATCTATTCTTTAACTTCCATATAAATATACCACAGTATTTATGTGTACAGGTTTGCCTATTGGTGGGTTTCCAGGCTGTTGTCACTTCTTCTCTATAGAGTACAATGCTGTAATAAATCCCTTGCTACATCCCTCCTTATACACACATGTGATTTTCTTTGGGTCTTAGACATGTACATTGTTCATGGTGACTAGGCATTACCGACTTGCCCTGTAGGTAGCAGTTTGAGTTCTTATCCCCCCCCATTCAAGCATTCAAGACTTGTTATGAAGTTTTTAATCTTCATAGATTAAAAACAGTCTGAGGGATATGAATGAGTTTGTATCTTTGTTAGTATTTGCTTGATTACTAGTGAGGGGGAGAATCTTTTGTACATTTATTGACATTTCAGGTCTTTCTTACTATGTCCTTGTTCATCCTTGCTTTGGATTTTCTTTTTCTCATTGGTTAATAGGAATTATTTATATATTCTCTAAAGTAATCTATATCTGTTTTATCTGTGTTGAATATATCTTGTCCCAAGCTGTAGCTGTCCCACACGAACTAATTTTTCATGTGTGGTATGCATGTTTAATTTTCACTGATTTTTTAAATATTATTTGTGATCTTTTTGTGCGTTCTATGTATTTGAGAAATCCTCCCTATACTTTGAGGTCACAAAGATGGTATCTTGTGTATTTTTCTCAAAGTGTTAAAGTTTTACCTCTTATACAGAGATATTTATCTCTCTAGAATGAAATGTTTTGAATGTTGCCAAATGGGGATCCAGGTTTTATTTTCTTTGTAAGGTTAACTTTGAGGCTAAGCACCATTTACGGAATTGTAAATGACTTTCACACTGATATGTAATGCTGCCTTTAAAACATGTCATTCTAGTATGCTCATGAGTGGGTTCCTGGGTCTTCTCTCCCATTGGCCTATTTTTCTGTTCCTAAAAAGTTTTTAAAAGTCAGTGTAGAAATATGCATGTGCTAATATATTAGAGGATAACGGAAGAAGGAATAACACAAAAGCAAATGGAAGCATTATAGTGAAACTGTAGACTGTTTTTGGCTACACCATAACATAAAGGGACTTTACTATCTTTGTTATGACACGAAGCTTTCAATTCTCTTATTAGATTTGAGGACAAAGGATGCATTCTCATACAATACTTGGTAGAATTTAATTTATCAGAAAAGTTGTAGGGGTTATTTTCTTAAGAAAACATTTATTTATTTTTATTCCTACTTTCAAAGTTACCTCTTAGCCATGAGGGCATGCTGAAAGTTTTCATTCTAATAGCATTGACTCTAATTGTTTGTCTTCAGCTACAAAGCTCAAGGTGTCATAGATGACATTTTCAGTAGTACCATAGACCATATACGCCCAGGGCCTTGTCGTTTGGATTGGGACAGCTTAATGACTTCATTGGATATTTTGGAGCACTTTGAAGAGGTATTGGTTTATAAACATTACTTAAGACTCTGTGTGTGTGTGTGTGTGTGTGAGAGAGAGAGAGAGAGAGAGAGAGCGAGAGAGAGAGATAAATAGAGAGAGGAGAGGGAGAGAGAGAACATGTGTGCATAAGTAAGCCAGAGCATGTGTACATGTACATTTGTACTCAGTGAACCCCTATGTTCATTGTTTTCATTGCTTTGAGAAAAGTAGTCATGGCAAAGATGTCACAAGGGAACCCTGTGCTGCCTCTTAAAAAAGCTTGAGTTTCCTCCTATTAACTAATAATTGTTAGAACTCAGTTTGCTTTCTGTAACAGCTCTGCCCTTGATGCTTAAGAAAATCTCTAGCATTTTTAATAGTAAAACTTTAGTTAAGGTTCTGAAATCTAAAATTTTAAAAATACCTCCATCATGTTTAGATTTCTGGGTAAATCTGTGCAGCTTTTCCATTAATCCTAAGTCAAAATCAAAGACCAAAGATAAAGACTCCACCTTAAACATTACAGAATTGCATATCTCAAATAAGTCTCTTTTTATTAATTAAATTCTTAATGTTTGACTATTTTCATTAAAACATCTGATATTGTAGTCCAAGTACTGTGGATTTTATCTTAAACATTCTAAAACAATACACACCCCCTACTTGCATGTGGATTATTATATAGAATAAAAGATCAGTGTATTTAGTGAGAATTTTGGATATTGGGTTACTTGTACCTCTGTATTTTGATTATATATCCCTTTCTTTCCATTCAGTAGCAGTAAGATTTAGAATAGATATCTAGACTGGTCAGAATCGCTATGAGAATTATTATAATTATGAAACATTTTTAAATGAGTATAATTTTTCCAAAGATTGATTTATGATATATGAATTTGTTTGTGTTTCCTATAGTAGTAACACCCTCTTTACCTATTTTTCTTTTTCAGAATTGCTGTGTGATGCGTTATACTACTGCTGGTCAGCTTTGGAATATAATTTCCCCAAGAGAGTTTGTTGATTTCTCCTATACTGTGGGCTATCAAGAAGGGCTTTTATCCTGTGGTAATAATCTCAAAACCTCATACTTTCTTTAGTTCAGTTTAAATATTTAGGTTCTCTAGGCTGGGTGTGTCTTTGTATATGAGATATATTTGTAACTCTCACAGTGATTTTCTAATCACCATGATTTTATTTGCCAATGCTAAACTCTAGAGGGTAAAATAACAATATCAAAAAGTGTTTTGAAATTGTTCAGGTAGGTTTTTTTTCCCAGTTACACAGTGTCCTCTGGGTCACAGGTAGCAATTGTACATCACGTTACCACTTCTGAGAAAGGGTTCCAGTAAATAGATTTTCTTCTAAGCCACTCAAAAAACAGATTCTGGGTCATATATGTAGAAAAAATACACTTGGTGGGTTTTAGGATATTTTTCTTTTCTTGAGCTGTGTTGTATTTTTCAAGTAAAAATATTGCCACTGGAAGGCTCTTGTTTTCTAAAATGTACCTGTAGATAAATTAATGTATTTTTTAAGTATAATGTATATACTTAAGTTGGCAGTTTGAAGGTAAACATCTACTGATTTATTCTTAACTCGCCAGTACCAAAGTTGGATATGGCAGGACCTGTGGAGAATAGTTATGGTACTATATAGAGATTTGGTTATCAGCACCGAGTTGACATGATGTCATTTATTCTGATGGGATTGGAATGTTCCCCATTACCTAGCCACCAACCCGCTATCAGAATACCACTTGGTAATTATCTTTCTCATTCTGCCATAGTCAGTCTTGGGGCTTAATTTTCATCTATGTGGATAAGAGGAAAAATATTGAAACAAGAACTCTAGTAATATTTTTTAATGAGATCTTTACACAAATGTTAGTCATTGGTATTAATAACATTATTTTTAAATTGTCTTGTAGGGATAAGTCTTGACTGGAGTGAAAAGAGACCAGAATTTGTTAGAGGATATAACCATCCCTGTGGTTGGTTTTGTGTTCCACTCAAAGACAATTCAAGCAAGAGTCTTTTGACCAGCTACATTCAGACAGACCTGCAGGGAATGATCCCTCAGTCTGCGGTAGATAAAGCAATGGCAAGCACTTTTAACCAACTTCTACGGTGACTTACGAAAAGCTTTACAGAAGACATAGTATCTTCAAATTTTTAGTACTATGACCCTCTGGATCAACTCTCTCTCTCCTGTGCATAGCCTATAAAAATCATCGATTCTACTTTCCTGCATAGCCTGTAGAAAAATTTGATAGGTTTTGGTTTCGTAGCACAATGTTTTATTTTATTCCTATCATAAATAGCTATCTAAGAGAGGGCATTTCAGTTCTCTTAGATAGTAATTTGCACATTATTTGGTATGGCAGCGAGGACTATGACAGAAATCCACAAAGAAGTAGGCATAGGGTGGTGCCTGTGGCTCAGTGAGTACGATGGCAGCCCCATATACTGAGGGTGGCGGGTTCAAACCTGCCCCGGCTGAACTACAAAACAAAACAAAAAAAGTAGCTGGGCGTTGTGGTGGGCACCTGTAGTCCCAGCTACTCGGAAGGGTGAGGCAAGAGAATCGTGTAAGCCCAGAAGTTGGAGATTGCTGTGAGCTGTGATGCCATGGCAACTCTACCCAGGACGACAAAATGAGACTGTCTCTACCAAAAAAAAAGAAGAAGAAGAAGAAAAAGCAGGCATAGTTCTTTGACCTAAACCCTTAAGAAATTATATATTGTCTCAGAATGAATATTTTGGTTGCATGGAGATTAGCAAAATCACAAGCTTCATGCTGTTAGATTAAAATCACTATTTTAGAGCCTTATGAACATTTTATAAAATTTTAATTTTTTTGAAGTTAAATATTAGCAATTTGCTTTTCTTATCCTCTGTGACTTTGGCAATATCTTAAACAAAAGAAAAAGTGCTTCTGTCTCTAAAGTGTAAAGAGAGAAACTTCATTGTCAATTGGCTTGCACTCCTGTAAGTTTTGAAAACAATAGAAATGAGAAAAGAATAGATCATCAATAGTTTTATTAAGGTAACTGAAAAAGTCAATCATATTAACTATGGGTACAATTCAAATAACAATTTAGTTTTGTTACTTAGGTAGTGTATCTACTGTATTTTTTTTGTATCTTTGAAAACACATTTGTAAATTTGAGAGCCTTAAAAACATTTATGCATGAATATGATAGTAAAAAATGCTGCCAAATATGCACTGGGAATACCCGTTTATTGAGCAATACTCTGGGCTGTATGAAATGGCTGGGTATCTTGTAATCACCAACAGAGTCTTCTCTCTAAAATGTCACACTGAATGTTCTGTACATACCAATTTTATAAGTATCACACAACTCACAAAGCATTATAAACTTCATCACAAATATCTGCATTTGTGATGTGACTTCAGTCTGGGACTAGAACAAATGCATTCTTACATTTATCCAAATGCCTATTAGAATCATTTTATAATAGAATGACTATAGCAGGTCCCTTGATTCTGTGGCTGCCCTAAGTGAACATTTGTAAGTGATTTTAACATTCCAAATGATTCTTTGGCTTTTGAACTATCATCTATTTTACTTCTAAAATGAGAACTTGAGACAACTCAGTGTGTCTGGGCATGTCTTTGTATGTATATAAATACATGTATACATCTTGAAACCCGAAAAAAAAACTATAAGTGGATCCCACGCAATGAATGAATATTAAATGAAAAAAATTCAAGATTCATTAAGGAAATAAAAATATCCATTCTTAAAACATGTAGTCTTTCATTTTAATTCAAAATCTTTCTAAATCAATTCCTTGACATCTGATTAATGATTAATATTTGACAATACAGACTGAGTAACCTTTCTCCAAAATACTTAGGAACAGAAACATTCTGAGTTTCAGATTTTGGGATACTTGTAAAGAACTTACTGCTTGAACATCTCAAATCTAAAAAAGAACCTCCAATGAGCGTTTCCTTTGAGCAACATGTCCATGCTCAAAAAATTTTGGATTTTGGAGCATTTCAGATTTCAGACTTTCAAATTTGGGATGCTCAACCTGTATTCACTTATGAAATTAATATCTCTTTTTCTTCCACTTCTGTGAAAACCAGCATTATATAACTCAAAAGTATAATTTCTCAAAAGTAGAACAAGATAAAAAAAACTGTTTCAAAATCAAGGCTGAAAAGCAAAAAAGTGAATATTAATAATAGCTATCATCACAAAAAATCTCTATGATAATAGCTAGCATAGCTGAAGACATCTACTTCCTTTCCGATTCAGAATATTTAATGCCGTCTCACTTTATGACAGCAATATATATAAGATGCCATGTCTGTAACAAAGAAATGCATGTTTTTATATAGGTATGAAAAAAGAATTAAATCCAGGCTCGGCGCCTGTGGCTCAGCGAGCTAAGGCACCAGCCACGTACACCTGAGCTGGCGGGTTCGAATCCAGCCCCTGGGCCCGCCAAACAACAAGGATGGCTGCAACCAAAAAATGGCCAGGCGTTGTGGCGGGCGCCTGTAGTCCCAGCTACTTGGGAGGCGGAGGCAAGAGACTCGCTTGAGCCCAGGAATTGGAGGTTGCTTTGAGCTGTGTTGCCATGGCACTCTATCCAGGGTGACAGCTTGAGGCTCTGTCTCAAAAAAAAAAAAAAAAAGAAAGAAAGAAATATCCAGAATACGCAAATCTTTTTTTTTTTTTTTTAGAGACAGAGCCTCAAGCTGTCACCCTGAATAGAGTGCTGTGGCATCACAGCTCACAGCAACCTCCAATTCCTGGGCTCAAGCGAGTCTCCTGCCTC
>CAUYON010039774.1:0-17576 GCA_963573935.1 Arctocebus calabarensis | reverse complement strand
AGCTGGCAGGTTCGAATCCAGGACCAGGACCCGCCAAACAACAATGACGGCTGCAACCAAAAAATGGCCGGGCGTTGTGGCAGGCGCCTGTAGTCCCAGCTACTTGGGAGGCGGAGGCAAGAGACTCGCTTGAGCTCAGGAATTGAAGGTTGCTGTGAGCTGTGATGCCATAGCACTCTATCCAGGGTGACAGCTTGAGGCTCTGTCTCAAAAAAAATATATATATAGAAACAGAGTAGAATGGGGTTTAGCATGGGTACGAGGAGGAAGAAAATGGATAGATGTAATTCAAAAGGTACAAACTTAAAGTTATGTAGGACGAATACATCTAAAGATCTAATGTATAGAATAAGGACAATTGTTAATAATATATTATATACTGAAAATTTTTCAGGGAAGCAGATTTTAAGTGTTCATACCACACATGAAAAGTAACTATGTGAGGTAGAGAATTAATTTGCAAAAAAGGAAACATAGTACACATGTCCAGGTTGTCAAAAATCTGCTTAAAAGTAGATTTTAACCCAATGAAGTATTTGTTTTTAATTTAATGAAAATTTAATAAAATTAAAAATTCAATTCCTCAGCCCCACTAGCCATATTGTATTGAACATCACAAACATAAATAGAGGTCTTATAAGTGTAATTTTTTTTTTTAGTAAGGTTAATGATTCTCAGATCTATTAATTGTCTTAACATTTATTTCCTTTTAGAAAAATGTCTACATTAACTTTTGGAAAAAGTACTTCCACTATTTCTGAACATGAAAAACCATTCAATAACCAAAATGACACATGGGGACCCAGTAAATAAAGAACCAATCTCTTTTTAAAGTCTTGAATAGATGGATATTAAAATAAGATTTTTGTGAATAAAATGTTCTCAAGCAAAAAGAGAATGAGTTCTTTTAGAAGCTTTTCTGAGGGAGGTGGAAAAATCCAATTAACTGTTTTTGTATCACCAGCTGGTTCCTTGGAGCTAAAAGAAATAACACCTCCCAGGAGTGAGTATTTCTTTCACTTCCAGTTAGAAATGTAGTCACCATGCTTCCCTGAGAGATCAGGCTACCTATTAAACAACATTGATGGTAATTAGGATGGCAAACAACAAGAAGTAATGAGGACACAAATTCTCACCCTTGTGGCATTCATGTAATCTTGATTTAATTTATTGATATGTTTTGGGTACTAATGAGATTTTTAAAATCTATCTCAACTTCAGGCTCATTTCCCTGTCTTATGAGAGTGTGGTGCTTCATGATAGTTTCGTGATGCTAAAAATAATACTGATAGCTTCTTTTTTATTTTCAGAAGTTCCATTTTTGAATGCTTAGTGTGCACCAGACCCTATCATATGCATTTCATGATGTATTAAAGTACTTATTACTAACAACTACTGGATGAAGTAGAGGCTAATTAGGCTGCTTAGAGTCATATAGTTATGATCTTCATTGACATTACTTTAGATGAGGGATTTGTTATTGAACACTGTGTACTGCTTTCTAAATGACTTCTTTCCACAAGCATCTATTTTCTCTCCCCTTTTTCCTTCCTTTCTTCTTCCCTTCCTTCCTTTCTCCCTCATTTTGTTCCCTTCTCCAGTTACACTATTCAAATTGATCATAATCTGGCCTCTGCTACACAGAGATCTCCTAAGTGATAGGTCCAAGGTCCAGCTTTTAATTCTCTTGTATCTCCAATCCTCAGACATCGTCCTTTCTCTACAAACACGACTATCCTAAGTGAACTCATCTAGTCTCTTACCTTTAAATAATATGTATACAGTTCTGCTTCATTTTGGAATGAATTTAAAAATCACATACTCAACTGTCTTCTTGACATCTCCATCTGGAAGTCGATTAGAGATTCCTAACTTAGTATGTTTAAACCGAACACTCAACAGAATCCCCACCAATAAACACCATATGAAAACAAATCTGCCTCTCCTTCTCCCATGTCTGTTACCAAATTGGATTAACTATATCTTGTGAATTTTCATGAATTTGTTCCCTGTCATCACTATCCTTGTCCAAGCTATTGTTGCTTCCTGCTGGAACAAAAATAATAACCTCCTAACTGGTCCCTGATATCAGTCATGCAACCTCATCGATCCACTTCTGTCTTAAATCTCCTGCCTCATCTTTGGTCTTTTTTGCCATTCACATTCAATGTTTCTATCATACTATAAATCTTCTTCAATTTTTTTATATATTGCAAGACTGTCTTTGCCTCTGAACTTTCAAATATGTCTCTGAATTTACCCAGAAACTCTTCTTTGTTCTATTTTCTACTCATCTTTACCTTCACACAATAACAACACCTACACATAAAGACCTTTGAACAGTGCATAATACAAAGTAAATGCTATTTATATACTAGCTTTTACTGTAATTATTATTTTCAGAGATATTTTCATGTCGCTCTGTAAGTCTTTTCTCAGAACACATAGTTTATCTAACCAGTGCACTACTGTGGGCATTTCCAGTCTTCTATTATTATAAACTATCCTTGTGCATGTGTGATGTCAAATATGACTTGGATTAGTTGCCTACAAAAAGGATTTGACATGGAGAGTTGTTTGTAAAAGATTTATTGGAAGTTTTCTTAAGAAATACATGAGTAAGGGAATAAGAAAAGCAGGATTGGAAAAAGGGAGAAGCTGGCCAATGTGGTCATGCCTGATGCCTCAGCTGACCTGTGGAGAGCTCTAGAATTAGGAAAGTTCTTTAGAGTTGTCTCAATTTGAGACAAGGGACTGGGCCTTTTTATCTCACCAGCAGCCAGTCTTTGGCCTTGGGCTATTTACTTTTAGAGAGTGTACCTTTGGGCAAGGCAGGTCCCTGAAGCTGAAGGCAATTCCCAGTGAGGAACTCTGCTCTATCAGAGGCCAAGAATCCCTGCAGCTTATGGATGGTGTGTTGCTCCTAAAGAAGAAATTTGAGTCCAGCACCACACTATTCAGTATAACAGTGATACCAGTGCCTACCAGTAGGGTTAAAATACTGATACCAGTGCCTACCAGTAGGGTTTCCAATTCAATAGATACCAGTGCCTACCAGTAGGGGTTCCAATTCAATAGATCTAGGGTGGCTAAATGTAGCCATGTGACTAATGTTCTGGCAAAAGGACATGAGCTGCTGAAATGCAAATGTAGTGCCACAAGATAGTCTCAATCATCCAGAGGAGGGAGTATGGTAGATCACAACAGCCACAGATTGATTTTATATATATATACCTTTTTGCAATGTGACATTGTTACTCCTCCCATCAAAAAGGAATAATCTTTCTCCAGCTCTTTAATTTGCTTTGGTGAAAAGAATGGGGTGAAAGTGACACTAACAGAGTTTTAAACCTAGGTCTCAGGGTGCCATGTGGCTCCTTCTTACTGTCTCTTGAAAGAACAAGACTCTCTATATGTTAAAAAAAAAAGAACAAGACTCCCTATGATTGCCATATAAAGACTTCTTTGCTAGCCTCCTTCATGGTGAGAAACCCTAGGGAAAGTGTCAATAGCCAGCAAGTAAGTAGGCCATCTTAATCATCAAGCCACCAGATGACTAAAGCTACCTGAGTGAGACCAATGGATGAACCACACAGCTGAGCCCAGAACAAATTGCTGATCCTAAAAATCACCAAAAGTAAAAAAAAAAAAAATTTAAACCATTAAGTTTTAGGGTGGCTTATGATGCAGCAATAGTAAGTGATAAAAGGGACAATACTTTAGGAGATTGAGGCACAGCAAGATGGAAGGAACAAGATAGCTGGACCACCTCATGGAGCAGAGAGGCCTAATTATGTTAAACAATTAGATGAGAGAGACATGAACTCTATCTAGTTTGAATCACACACTAAATATATCATTTCATTTCACTTTCATGCCAACCATGAAATAAATAGGGAGATATTATTTTTGTTTTTTAAATTTAAAAAAATTTTTTTAATTTCAGGTTAATTTAAGGATACAAAGAAATAGGTTACAATGTTTGCATTTATTAGGTAGAGTTCCTCTTATAATTGTGTCCCACTCCAAAGGGGTATTCCATACACCCTAACATTGTACCCATTAAATGGGAACCCTTCCTCCTTCTATTTCCTCCCTCCCTCATTTTCCCCTCTTCCCACCTTGAATTGATTTGACTTTTTCTCTTACGTTGGCATGTATTAGATCCTCTATTGGCTTCATATTAGTATTGAATACCTTGGATACTTGCTTGTTCATTCTTGTGATACTTTACTAAGAAGAATGTGTTTCAGCTCTATCCAGTTTAAAAATAATAATAATAATAAAAGATGTGTAAAGTCTCCATCTCTTTTAATGGCTGAACAGTATTCATATACCACAGTTTGTTAATCCATTCCTAGGTTGGGGGGCATTTAGATTGTTTCCACATTTTGGCGATTGTAAATTGAGATGTGATAAACAATCTAGTGCAAATGTCCTTATGATAAAATGGTTATATTACTTCTGGGTAGATGCCTAGTAATGGGATTGCAGGATCAAATGGGAGGGCTAATTTGATTTCTTTGAGGATATCCCAGACTATTCTACCCAAAGCAATCTACAGATTCAGTGCAATCCCCATTAAAATACCAACTTCATACTTTGAAAAACTGGAAAAAATATTACTTTATTTTGTATGGAACAACAAAAATCCCCATGTAGTCAAGGCAAGTATTAGTAATAAAAATGAAGCCAGAGACACCACCCTCTGAGACTTCAGGCTGTATTACAAGTCCACAGTGATCAAAGCAGCATGGTATTGGCACAAAAACAGAGGCTTAGACATACAGAATAGAACAGAATAGAAAATCAAGAGAAACCAGTCTCCAGTTGCCATCTGATCTTTGATAAACCAAACAAAAGCATACAGTGGGGAAAAGAATTCCTATTCAACAAATGGTGCTGGGAGAACTGGATAACCACATGTAAAAGACTGAAACTGGACCCACACCTTTCGCCAGTTTCAAAAATTGACTCAAGATGGATAATAGATTTAAATCTAAGACATAAATAAAAATAAAAATCAATAAATAAAAATCTTGAAAGAAAGTGTGGGAAAAAATCTTGAGGATGTCAGACTGGGCAACAATTTTATGAAGAAGACTTCAGTGGCCATCAAAACAACAACAAAAAATTAACAAATGGAACTTAATTAAACTGACAAGCTTTTGCATAGCTAAGGACACAACAAGTGAAGCAAAAAGATAAACTTCAGAATGGAAAAAGGTATTTGCATGTTACAAATCTGACAAAGTGTTGATAACTAGACTTTACAGAGAACTCAAATTAATCAACAAAAAAAGAGCCAACAATCCCATCCACCACTGGGCAAAAGACATGAACAGAACCTTCGCAGAAGAAGATAGACAAATGGCTAACAAATATTTGGAAAAATGCTCATCATCCTTAATCATCAGAAAAATGAAACCAAAGCTTCCAGTGATGTAAGAAATAAGTACTCAAGAAGCATAGGAGTTTGTTTGGTGAGGATCTACAGATCTGAATAATAGGATGATTTTTAGCACTGTGTTTGAATTGCTTTCTTACTATAGGGAGAAAAAAATTGCATAGTAGTTACTATTAGAAAAACACTGCTCTGAACACTAATACATTAACACAATGTATTTACTCAAAAAATATTTACTGGACTCTTGCTATGTATTTGAGACATTTGGTGTGTATCAGTTAAAAAAAATAAAATTAAAAAAAAACAGAAAAAGATTCTTGGCCTCATGGAACTTATATTTTAGCCAAAAGATGCAGTAAAAAAACACACACACACATAATAAATGAGTAAATTGATTGGTATTTTAGAATATGATTGCTGCTATAGTGGGATAAAAGCAACATAGAGTAGGGTGATGGGGGGTGAAAGCAGGTTATACAGTAAATAGAGTGGTCAAAATGGGTCTCACTGAGAAGGCAGCCTTTCAGGAAAGATAAGAAGAGGGTGAGGCAATATCCCATTTGTGATTTAAAAAGCAAAACAAAACTCAAATAACAAGGAAAAGAATAAAACTTCCTCAACCTGATACAGGGCATCTACCAAAAACTCACAATATCATACTTAATGATGAAAAAATCAGTGCTTTTTCCTAAATAGCAGGAATGAGACCACTCCATTCATGATAGAACCCAAAAGAATAAAATACTGTACTCAGTAATAAGTTTAACAGAAAAGTATAAGACTGGAAACTGAAAATTACTAAAATATTATTGAAAGCAATTAAAGAAGGCCTGATAAATGGAAAGACACTTTCATGTTCATTAATTGGAAAACTTAATACAGTTAAGATGGCAGTCCTCTCCAAATTGGTCTATATAGATTCAGCACCATCCCCATCAAAATCACAGCTGACATTTGCAAAACTTGACAAATTGTTACTAGAATGTATATGGCAATGAATGTTCCTGTTTTGCTGATGAGAATGTAAAAAAGTATAGCCACTCTGGAAACAACCTGGCAGTTCCTCAAAAATAGCAAAAAAGTTCCAGAGTAGCAAAAATGATCTTGACAAAGGGCAAACATGGAGAATTCAGACTTACATTAACACTATAGTAATCAAGGCAGCATAGCAAAAGAATAGATATATAAATCAATAGATTAGAACTGAGTCCAGAAATAAGCTCTTACACTTATGGTTAACTAATTTTTGACAAAGGTGTTAAAATAATTCAATAGGAAGAAAATTGCCTTTTCAACAAATGGTACTGGGGCCACTGGAAATTCACATGAAAAAAGATAAATTTGGACCTTTGCCTCATGTCATACACAAAAATGAAAATAAATCCTACATCTGAATGTAAGAACTAAAACTATAAAATACTTAGAATAAAACATAGGTGTAAGTCTTCATAAACTTGCGTTGGGTAATGATTTTTTAGGTAAGACACAAAAGCTCAAGCAATAAGATAAAATATTAAATTGTACTTCATCAAAATTAAAACATTTTGCATTTTAAAGGACACTATTAAGAAAATAAAAAGACAACACATAGATTGGAAAAAATATTTGCAAATCCCTTATCTGATAAGGGTCCTGTTTCTAGAATATGTGAAGAATTCTTAACAACTCAAAAAGAAGGAAAAAATCACAGAATTAAAAATAGGCAAAGGATTTGAATAGATATTTCTTCATAGGAGGTATACAATTGGCAAATAAGCACATGGAAAAATGCTCAATATTGAATTCAGATGAGATGCCACTTTACACCCACTAGAATGACTAGAATTAAAATGTCAGACAGTAAGTGTGGGAGAAGATGTGGAGAAATTGGAAACTTTCTATGTTGCTGGTGGGAATGTAAAACAGTATAGCCACTCTGGAAACAACCTGGCGGTGCCTCAAAAGATTAAACCTAGAATTACCCTGCAATTCTACCACTAGGTAGAAAATGAAATTGAAAATGTATGTCCATGTAAAGACCTATAACCAATGTGCACAGCAGTATTTATTCGCAATAGCAAAAAAATGTAAAATTCAAGTGATGAATGGATAAACGAAATGTGACAGAGATCCTTATAACAGAATATTATTTAGTCATAAAAGAAATGAATATATACTATGACATGAGTAAACTCTTGAAAACATGCTAAGTGCCAGGAGGGATAGGTGGGTTGAAGAGTGATAACTAAAGTGTACAGGATTTCTTTACGAGGTGATGAAAATATTCTAAAATTGTTTAGGGTTGAAATTGAATAAATTGATTGAATCTAATTCAGAATTGATTATTCTAAAATTGACAACTCTGAAAATATACTAAAAACCATTAAAGGGTGTGTTCAGAATGGGTGCTTTATTTTATTTTATTTCTTTTAAGAAATAGGCTCTCACTGTGTTACCCATTGGCACTGATCATAGCACTTGGCCTCAAGTGATCTTCCTGCCTTGACCTCCCAAAGTGCCAGGATTACAGCTATAAGTCGCCGCATTCAGACATAAAACAAGTGAATTTTATGGTATATAAATTCTATCTCAATAAAGTTGTCCAAAAAGGCAGGGATGAGTTGATGGAGTGAACCATGAAGATATCTGAAGAAGGAACATTTTGAGCAGAGGGAAGAGCCAGAGCAAACTCTCCAAGGTAGAACACCTAGTGTGTTCAAAGACGGCAAGGAGGCCAGTGTGACTTGAACAAGGTGAAGAAAAGGAAGGCTCATGGGACACAAAGTCAGAGAGGTCATGAGAGGCCTGGGCATGTAGGGTCTTCCAGGCCATTCTGAAGACTTTGTCTCCCCAGCAAGTGAGAGGAGGAGCTTTTGCAGGTCGTGAGCAGAATAGTGGCATTACATTTGATTTACGTTATAAAAGGAGAAGACTATGTGGCAGGGCAAAGAGAAAGACTAATCAGGAGGCTATAATCCATAGAAATGATTACTACCATTGGTAGGTAGTAGTGGAGATGGTAAGTATTGGATTCTGGAGATTATAACTTATTTAATCCTCACAACAACCCTATAAAATAGCTAATAACATCGTTCCATTTTACAGATGACAAAACCAAAGTGCATATCATTTCATGGCTTCCAACATCCCACACAGAATTAATTAACCACATATTAATTTAGAGTTAAACCCAGGCAGTCTAGGTACAGGGTCTGCATCGTAGTCACCATGCTATTCAGCCCCTCTGAAAGCTCAACTGCATCAGAGATCTAACGTGTGCCTGTCAGGACTGCTACATAAACGTGAGGATTTTTGAAAGCTTGAAAGCCACAGCTGCATGCTAGAATCTGTTTCCTGACAACAAGCAATATTCCAGGGGTTTTTTCTAAAAACTTCATATTCATACTGAAACAATTTGTTTTCCTGAAAAGTGAGCCAGCATCAATGCTGAGCTAGACAGAAAAAAGTTGAGGCCTAAAGAGAATGAGAAAAATAAGGCAGAAAAGTATATGGTATTGCCTTAACAAGGAAAAAGAAAATAAACACTATCAGAAGAGAGATTCTGGCAAACATCATAGAGGGCAATTACCTATGGGCCTTTGTGAATTAAAGTTTTGGGTTCTACTAAAATTATACAGTGGTATTGGAATGCTTTTTACTTTTTAAAGTATTGAAATCAAGTCATTGAGTAGCTTTTATTCATTGCTCTTTTGACAGCCTTAACCAAAATCCTGTTAGCTTATCCTGGCCCCAGTTTGGCCTATATCCAAATTTTTTAGAAATCTAAATTTTTGAATTGGAAAGACATTGCACATGATTGGTAATTCTTTGTTTCCTCCAAATAATGGCTTCTAGCAAGGGTGGATCAGAGCATTTCACCAGAATTCATACTTGGCTCCCCCACTTCTCTCTTCCCTTCCCTTCACACTGTATAAATCCAAACCATATTCCTTCCATTTGGAAAAGGATGTTCCATTTCCAGTTCTGCTTTGTGCTTCATTCCTCATGGTAATGTGAGACTCACCCCTTTTACAGTTTTCTGCGTCTCTTTCCCATCACCTCCACCATGCACCCTAGGAGGATACGATGCTTTTGGAGGGGCAGCCACCACCTTACAGCTGCAGGGGAACACCAAGAAGATTTCAGAGTGCCAACTCATGTTGAGATGCTGAACAAATTCAGGATTCTCTCTGCTCCAGACTTCTTATAGCAGATATTTAAATGATTTTATTGCTTCAATTTATAATAGTTTTCTATTATATCAGAAGGTATCCTAAGAAATCAAATTATCAATCTCACCTTTCTTCTTTCTTTTAAACTCTTCCCTAGAATTGAGTTAGGTGTAGGGAGGCGAGAGTGGGAGTAGAAGGTAATTTCACCTCCACCTGGCCCTTACCTAGTGCCCAGTCATACTTGTTCTAAATTTCTCCACATCTGGATCTTTCTTCCCTATTTCCCTCACTTTTCCTTCATGTCACTCCACCTCACCCCACCCTCACCAATCAAGCCCTGTCCTGACTCCAATGACCTCAGAAAACAAAGGAGGAATCAGGACCCACCTTCCAAAATAACAAGTACATTTTTCCAATGTGGCTCTGTGTCATAAAATAATGGCAAAAGGTCAGTGTTGTAGCAGTTTCCCACTACCACAGTGGTTCTCAACCTTCCTAATTCTGTGACCCTTTAGTACAATTCCTCATGTGTGGTGACCCCCAAACATAAAATTATTTTCGTCAATGAAATAATTTTCTGTTTGGGGATAACCACAACATGAGGAACTGTTCTAAAGGGTCACGGCATTAGGAAGGTTGAGAACCACTGCATTAACTAGTCCCTAATCATCCTTCTTTTGTGGAACTCAGTCAAGTTTCTAGTTTTGTAAAATACTGAGCATTCTTTTATCATGTATTTCCTTAGTTCAACCTGCTTAAATATTTTTCCCAATTCAAAAGCAATATACTTTAGTAAATTGTATGTGTTTTTTTGTAAGTTTGGGTGGAAAAATGTAAACACCTCATCTTCTCTTCTATACATAGTGATGTTTCATAGACTTGAGCTTTGCATGTACTGCTGTTATCTACCTCTATAGTACTTTAATTCAGCCCAGCTAAATTCCTTGCTTGCTCCTCTGCTCTTCCTTTACTGTGACATTATCCTGCTATGATTGATGGGACCACTGTACAATGTGCTGGCATATTAAAAAATTGTATTTGGGCTGCTTAACTTCCTTGTGATAAAAAACTTTAGTATACCTACTAAAGCAATTCCAAGTCTCTATCAAGACCAACTTGAGTTGCTATTGCCTTTTTGAGCCTTTATTTTTTTATGAGTTTGAATGGACTTAAAATCTATCTCAGACTCAGGAGTGGGACACACTTTATGTTTCTGCAGAATTGTTTTTCATCACAAACTAATAAACCATAAACAAAGCTCTCTGTGGAGTCTGCTCACCAAATCAGATCTATACTGTGTCACTATTTTGAAAATTAAAATGAAGAAAGACCAAGAAAGCCAGCATGTCTGCAGTATAGGGCAACCTATGATAGCTGGTTGTGAGGTATTGGATACAAGGTCTGTCTCCCCAGAAACAAAAAGTGAAGCGACACTTTGACAGAGGTGTTTCATTCACTTATGATTATTCTCAGGCAGGCTATGCCTTTGATCAATCTCCACTGCACTTCACTGGGAAAGGAATTTAAATTCTATCCAGACATGAGTATTTCTGAACTGATTTAAATTGAAAAATAGTATTTAGTTCTTTTCTTCTTTGGACACTGGTTAGTCTTGGTTTGCATATATACAGAGGCTGTCCTAGGGAGAAATAGGATTCAGCCCTATGGGGTACCAGTCCCAACAACAACGCTATGGGTTCCTTCCCAGTGGCTTGATCAAATGAAAGAATGAAGAAAATGAAAAAATAAGAGACAAAGGAAAGTTTTAAGAGTTGAGCTGGGCTCAGGTGGTCTAAGGCACAGGCGGCCTCTTGCCCCAGGCTAGCTCCGTCTTGATTTCATATACTGTTGTTTTAATCGTAAATCTCATGAGGGAAAGGCAAACAATTCTGATATGGTTCTTGCTATGCTTGCATTGCTCTAACTAAACTATCTCTTTAACTAACTACATTCATTGGATGGATTTACTTTTTACTTTTATCGCTCTAAGGTATTTATGATTTTGAACACGAACAGAGTATGGGACAGTGAAAAACAGTCGCAGAGCAAGACAGCAGAAAAGACCCCAGTTAAGCCACACACACAAATCACAGGAGAGACAATACTTAAGAAGCTTGTTGCTCAGACAGACAGACGCTTCTGGTCATAACAAGGTGACAGAAGCAAAGAGGTATTATTTTATCTCCTTATCTGGTCTTTGCCTTCTCTAAAAAAGTTTAAACGTTCTGCATATCTAACTTTACAAACACACTCCCTCTCTCAGGGCCAATAGCCCTGCCCATCTGGGTGAGTCTTGCCTGTTTAGAGACCTCCCCAGAGTCCCTCTGGGGGAGGGGTGAAATTTCAGCAACCCCCTGGTCAAGTTTTCTAGTACCAAGCTTCCAGCAGCACCTTGCACTGGGATCCGGATTCTTCTGAATCCACGTGATTCTCTCCTGTTTCTGTTTTTTCTTTTCCCATCCTCTGCAATCATTTTAATTCAGTTCCTAGCCTATTTATAACTAATACTTGTATATTGGTTTTAAGCATAAAATCATTATTACTAGTAAAGCGAGCACTTCAAGATATGACTCCTCCCTTAAGCACTTCCACATGCCCCTGTACAGCCCCATGTAGCATAGTATTGAGTTTACATAGTATGTCTGCCCAGGTTTGCTCCAAGGGCTCTGATGGTTGTTTTACCACCATAAACCATCTGGAACCTCCCCAAATGACTGGAAATGATGTTTTTAGAATTATATTCCAAAACAAGTAGGGCCATTCTGAATCCACTTCAGGAGGGTTCATATTGAAAAACTGAAAGGACTTGATCACAAAGAACTGTGAGCATGACCTTGAGGGCAATGTCAAAGGTGTCTTTAATCCTTCCTTACAACTAGAAACTTATTTGACAGGACAATTCTATATGGCAAAAGGGGCAACTGGGGAAAGGGGGGACCTGGAGCTTCAGGGAGTCAGTGTGGCATGGCGCTGATCCCTGATTTACACTCAGCAGCTGTGTGATTGAGATGAGATAATAACTCTCTCCCTTTGAGTGCAAGCAAAACATCTGACTTGCTTCTAACCAATAGCATACAGCCAATGTGATGTAGTCTCACAACTGCAATTCCATTACATTGCACAACAAAGCCATGTGATGGCACTCCCAAGATTACTTGTTGTGTCTCAATAGGCTAGAGTGAGAGATTCTCTAGGCCTTGAGAAAAAAAACAGCCATATCAATTACCTGTGAAGAGGGCCATGTGCAGGAACTGTGGGCTGTATTAAGAAGCTGAGGGCAGCTTCCAGCTGGTAGGCAGTAAAAGCTGGCAGTAAAAGCCCTCTGTCATTCAGCTGCAAGGTAATGAATTTTCCAACAACCTGAATGAGCTTGAAAGTGGATTCTTGCCCAGTCAAATGTCCGATTAAGGATATAGCCCATCTAGTATCTTTTTGTTTTTGTTTTGTTTTGTTTTTGGAGACAGTATCTTGCTCTGTTGCCTAGGCTACAGGCATAGCTCACAGGAACCTCAAACTTCAGGTCTCAAGCAATCCTCCTGCCTCAGCCTCCTACAGGAACTATAGGTTCTACAGGTGTACACTATTGCAGCTGGATCCATCCTTCCTTCCCTTCTCTTCCCTTCCCTTTCCTTCCCTTTCCTTTCTTTTGCTTCCTTCCTTCTTTCCCTTCTTTTTTTTTTTTTTTTTTTTTTTTTGGAGATAGGTTCTCTTGATATTGGCTGAGGCTGATCACAAACTCCTGACCTTATGAAATCCTCCCAACTTGGCTTCCCAAAATGCCAATATAACAGGTGTGAGCCTCTGGACCTGGACTATCTAACACCTTTTTTTTTTTTTTTTTCATTTTGTCACCTTTAGTAGAGTGCTGTGGCATCACAGCTCACAGCAACCTCCAGCTTTTGGGCTTAGGCGATTCTCTTGCCTCATCCTCCCGAGTAGCTGGTACTACAGGCACCAGCCACAACGCCCGGCTATTTTTTTGTTGTTGTTGCAGTTTGGCTGGGTCCAGGTTTGAACCTGCCACCCTCCATATATGGGCCGGCCCCCTACTCACTGAGCCACAAGCGCGACCCTCTCTAACACCTTGATTGCTGCCTTGTGAGGTTGAGTAGACCTAGGCAAGTCATGCCTAGATCTTCCCAGGGGAATTTTGAGGTAACAAATATATGTTGTTTTAAGGGACTATGTTTGTGGAATGTAATTTGTTATGAAGTAACAGAAAGTTAATATAGTGATCTAGAACAAGTTTTCTTTTCTTTTTCTTTGAGTCTCATTTTCCTTATCTATAAAATGGGCATATTAATACCCACTCATCAAATCATCAAATGAAAGGGTTATTTTACTATATTATTTTCTGGGTATATGAGACACAAAGCATGAGGCTGAGTTTCAGGATCTGATGTCCTCACCCATAGGAGCCCTGGGAATGCTGTGTATGAGTAAAGGGGAAATGTAATCAGCTGTCCTGATTCAGCTCCCCCGAGGATGTCACAGTGGTGCACTTAATCTTTTTCCAATGACCTCTTTTGTGCTCAGAAATACACTAGGCACAGACAATATTAAGAGGACTAGGGCTCGGCGCCTGTGGCTCAACGAGCTAAGGCGCCAGCCACGTACACCTGAGCTGGCGGGTTCGAATCCAGCCCGGACCCACCAAACAACAATGACAGCTGCAACCAAAAAAAAAATGGCCAGGCGTTGTGGCGGGCGCCTATAGTCCCAGCTAATCAGGAGGCAGAGGCAGGAGACTCGCTGGAGCTCAGGAGTTGGAGGTTGCTGTGAGTTGTGATGCCACAGCACTCTATCCAGGCTGACAGCTTGAGGCTCTGCCTCAAAAAAAAAAAAAAAAAAAAAAAAAGAAGACTAGGAGGTTCTCCCTATCCTTAAGAGTATACAGGCTGGTGGGCCACAAGTTAGATTCTAGGACTTACTTTAGTGTTCTGTGTTCAGAACTGGGATTCTAAAATCAGAGGGCAACCAAGGCCAAACTCTATGTTTGGGGTGCCTTGGGAAGTTTTAAGGCCACTTACATTCTTAGCTATTTAACACCTAGGGTAGAGAAGGCTGAGCTTTCTAGTGGGACATGAGTAACCTATTTACAAGGAGCAGGAGAGGGCTAAAGCCAAGAGAATTATGTAGGACCTCATGGCAATTGTCATAAACCATATGGAATCTCTCAACAAGGCAGGGCATTGTGTAAAGGACTTTCCAATACAAGACAAGCCCCATTTTAAACCCTCTTCAAAAGGAATCACAATGCACCTTCTTGCTGTACCAGGGTGGGAAGAGCAGGAATATTCTCCATATCACTACTGAAATTGTAAAAGCTTGGGAGGTGGGTCCTTCAAGATATTCAAAAGCTCCTAAAAGCCAAGTGTTAGTTGATGGAGGTCTACAACATTTGGCTTCTATTTTTTTCTTTGTTAGGTTTCTCCAGCAATGCTATCTCCAGTGATTTGTCAACATATTTCATTGAGAAACAAGAAAGCAATGCTGGTAATCACAAGCAGAACCTTGACAACTTGAGAGGTAGCAGTGTCTGTTCTGAGTAACCTCTAGCTTATTGTGGCGTGGTCTTTAATGATTTTCCATCCTCCACAGAACATTAGAAAATTAGGTTTTATTCCTGGGTTTCGCTTTTCTTGGTGGTTGTGAAAGACAGTAAAGCATGGCTGTGAAGAGCCCAGGTCCTGGAGACAGACTGAAGTGGGATAAACCCAGCTCTGCTTCCCTGTACAAGCTCTCTGCTCCTGCACTTTTTAATTTAATTTAAATAATATATATATAGGGTTTTTTTTTGAGACAGAGTATCACTCTATTACCTAAGCTAAAATACAGTGGTGTCATCAAATATACTGCAGCCTCAAACTCCTGAGCTCAAATGATTCTCTTGCCTAATTCTCCCAAGTAGCTGGGATTATAGGTGTGCACCACAACCCCTGGCTAATTTTTCTATTTTTAGTAGAGATGGGATCTTGCTTTTGCTCAGGCTGGTCTTGAACTCTTGAGCCCAGACAATCCTCCTGCCTCCACCTCCCAAAGTGCAGGGATTACAGAGGTGAGCCAGTAGTATACAAAGGGTGCAAAAAGATGTATATATTTCAAGAAAGAAAAAAACTATGTTAAAATTGTGTAATACTCAATATATACCAATATATCAATGAATATAAGTCACATTGAACACATCTTGTAATTGCAGAAGTCAACTGTGACTTGAGTATTACAACTTTAATACAATTTTTACCTTTCTTAAAATGTGTATGCATTTTTTGGCACCCCCATATTATTATTATATAGCTATCCCTTTGTACTTAACATTTAGTTTTAGCATGCAGTCATTAATGTCTCTAGAATGGAATAGTCAGCTGACACCAGTTAAAAAGCCCTTAGAAGCTTAAGTCAGTGAAGCTAAATTGTTGAAAACCATGCTCTACCCAGGGGTTGGCAAAGTTTCTCTGAAAAGGGCCAGGTAGCAAATATCACAGGCCATATGTTCTATGTTACAACTACTCAATTCTGCTATTGTAGCTCAAAAGAAGTCATGCACAAAACATACATGAGTAAGAACTGCTTGTGTTCCAACTAAATGGTATTTATAAAAAGAACTCACTGTGTAGATTTGGCCCATAGGCCATAATTTGCCAGGCCCTGCTCTATCTCTTTGCCCACATATGCTAAGGTATGACTAAAAAGAGCTCTCATGGACGGGGCACATGGCAGAATGAACACAACAGAGTCTGAGTCTTAATTTTGTTATGTCCTGATGGTAGCATTCTGGGGCTATTTCTTAACTCTATAGTATTCTGACAATATTACTTAATTCCTCCATGCCTCAAGTTCATTCTCTGCAAATCCTAAGTAATCATACCTCAATACAGGGTTTTTGGGAATAAATAACCCCATATATATAAAAGATAATTAAACAAAAGAAATAACATTAAATGAGGTAATGCAAGTGTGTATATTTCAGTTTTCACATGAATTTACTTCTCTGTCCTACTACTAGATTGTGAACTTGTTGAAGGCTTAATATCTCTCATCTATTGCCTTTATTTCTCTTATCCTCCTCCCTAGATCCAAGAAAAGTCCTCTGCACAGAGAATTGCTGCTTGCACTCCATCTGTTGTTATTCTCAAAGGATCAATTGTTCTTTGCTGAGGACAACAGAATCCAACACTTGCTAAATGAAACAGAAGACACATTTATCCAAAGGACATGTGTAAATAAGCACAAATCAGGAAGCTAGGTCACAATGCCCCATAGTTCTTGCATTTTTACTCCTTGAAGAGTAGAAGTCCTGGGAAAGAGTCTCCAAATGGTGCCAGATCACCTACCTGCCCATAGCCTGACTACAATGAGGCAAGGAAAGAAAATTTTAGCCAGGCCTTTGACCTCTGCAATGAGAGCATGTTACCATGTCAACATAATTGTGTAGAACCCTCCAAAAAGGAAAGGCTTGGGGTTTGGGCTGCTAGAAGAGTTACAAATGTCTACTACATTTATTATCTCCTTACTCAGGCAACCTGTTTGTGGATCTTAAAATAGTCTGCTACCACTATGACTTTCAAATTGGTTGCTTGTTGGATAGAAAATGGGAAAAACTAAGCCTTCCATGATCTCTCCTTCGGTCCCTGTAGCAGATACAGGTCCACGAGCAGTGTCTCCTCCATATCTCCTCACTTGTATGCCAGCCAGACTGTCTTCCAATGGTCAGAATCTACAACTTTGTTGGAAGGCTACCCTCAGGCTGCTAAAACTGACATTGCCTCCATGCAAGGCAGGCCCAAAGTGCCTGGGTAATTTATGACCCAACAGGGACATCCCTTAACCAAAATGTGTTGAATCTGAATGGATAAATACCCTAGTTCCCTTGTCCCTTGACTGGGATCATAATGAAGTATATATTTTACGCCGTTTTAAAAAATTTCTCCACAAGATCAAACCTAACTACACTTGCACACAGTGGTTGTGCCTTCATATGTACCCCTTACAGACTGACTTCCCTTTTTTTTTTTTTT
>CAUYON010039770.1:0-16767 GCA_963573935.1 Arctocebus calabarensis | reverse complement strand
GACTAAAGGACTAAAGGAGGAGATGGGGAAAGACCGGGAGAGAAACGGAGAGAGCTTCTCTCTCCCCACTGGAATTCTCTCCCTCTACCAGGAGCCTTAGTGTTTTCTGTATTCTTTTCTGTGAATAAATTCTGTCTTACCCCAAAAAAAAAAAAAAAAAAAAAAAAATTGAGATTGGGAAAAAAGACAAATTGAAAAGCCCTTCCATTTCTTCTCAGTATTGTTTCTGTGGTCAATTCCATGAGATAAGCATAATATATGTAGAATCCTGGTGTAAAAAGAAATGTTTTATATGGCTAGGCACTTCACTTCACAAAACCTCCTCATTTATTAGGTTTGTAGGTAATGATTTCTCCCCTTCTTTGATCATTTTCCTTATAAAGAGATTTTATTCTTTGAAGTTTCGCTAATTAAAAACAAAGAGATAATTAACATCTTGGCAGGAAAAACCACTTATTTATCTCTGTATCCCCAATGCCTCACTCAGTGCCTAGCATAAGTATTGTGCTCCATCAAGATTATCACATGCATCTTTCTTGAATGAAATAGCAAAAATATCTATTGCAAATTTAAATGACTTATTAACCGACTTGAAAAAAACTATTAAATAAGAGGTAACATCAAATTTTAAAATCATCGTAAGAATAAATTACAAAGAGGCAAATTAAATGATGTCCTATAGCCTATAAACCAATTTTTCTTACTTCTACCAAGTCTACAAGATCTCGCCCAGGCTAGTGGCTCACACCTGTAATCTCAGCGCTCTGGGAGACCAAGGCAAGAGGATCAGTTGAGTTCTGGAGTTCAAGACTAGCATGAGCAGGAATGAGATGCCCCCTCTCCTAAAATTAGAAAAAACTATCCAGGCACGGTGGTACATGTCTGTTGTCTCAGCTATTCAAGTAGCTTGAGCCCAGGAGTTTGAGGTTGCTGTGACCTATATTGATGCCACTGCACTCCAGCCAGAGTGACAGGGGGAGACAAGACCTCTCTGCACTTATTCTGTATGCTACTCATTTAATATAATCATGTTTTAAACCAAGATAAAACAAATATTCCAATATCCCAAATTCTTCAAGCATTATGCAAGCTTTAGAGCATAATTTCTAGTATATAATTAAGCCATGCATTTTTTAAAGGTATTTCTCAATCAACTGTTTTACATAAATCATATAGTTTTAAATTGAATTATTGCCACATAAATTTTTCTCAAGCATACGATATAATTAAAATAACCCTTTAAGTCTAAAAAAATATTAATAATAAAATCTCGATTATGTGAATCCAGCTAATAATATCCCATGTTCATTTTGTCAGGTATTAGGTAAAATTTTCAGAGAGTGTGAATATCTTTTATGAAATATAAGAAACCTTGTTCATTTGCCCTCACGTGCAGGTCCCTTAGTTTTCTGCATCAATTATTTCTTTTTCTTATTCTTTCATGTGGAACCTTTTCTACCCAGCTCTCATAAGACGACGAATGACCCAGTGGAGTACCTATTAAAAACATTATAAACAAATACAGCTTCTGTGCTAGCTCCTGTTCTTAATATTTAATTAAAATACTTCATCTCTCATTACAGAGATGTTTTATGTTCTAACCTCCTAGCCTCATTATTGGTTATAGTTTGGTTAGATTTTCAAGTAGAAGTCAAGTTTTTCACAGTGTTTGAGACAAGAAGGCAGAGTCCCACATGGAGTACCTGTCAGCCAATTCCAGGAAAGAATCTTTAATTGGACATCTCTCTCCTCTTCATTAGCTAATCCTGATGGCTTGGAAAGCAAGTGTATGCAGGCTGAAAAATAAACCAAGGTGTTGAATTCTTTCTTATTCTGAGAAAAAATGACCTTAAAATGGGCTGAGTTCTGCCATTTTTATGTACTGTCCTCATGAGGACATTTACAGATTTTCCAGATAACATTTTGGAATGATATAACAAAGTGCCACAGACTGGGTGGCTTATAAGCAAAAGAAAGTCATAGTTCATAGAGCTGGAGGCCAAAAGTCCAAGGGCAGGCTGGGAAGCATGGTTAGTTTCGGTGGTAAGAGCACTGTTCTGGGATGTGGACTGCTGACTTTGTATCTTTATGTGGTGGGAAGAATGAAAAGCTTTCTGGGACCCCTTTTTATGAGGGCACTAATCCCACCCGTGAGGGCTTCATCCTCATGACCTAATCACCTCCCAAAGGCACCCCCTCTTCATACTATCACATTGGGGATTAGGGTTTCAACATACAAATTTGGGGGAGACACAAACATTCAGCTTGTAACTATGGAAAATAAGGGCTACTGGGCAGACTTCGCAAGCTCTCATCAAGTGCAAACAATCACTGTTTTTTCCTCCCAGTGAATGCTACCTGGTCATAAACCCCATATCAGTCAAAGGAGGGGAGATGCTGAAAGTCACCTGAATAGCTAAATGGCATCAAAAAGGAATCACACATGTCATAAACTGGAAAATTGGGGCTAAAGGTAAAATGGCATCACAACAATGTCTTCCCTCCAAAAGCTCAATCTTATTTGAGGAATATATGATCCGTGGAGGACTTTATCTTGAATATCTGAAAGAGCCAATGAGGGGACGAAGGGCCTCATTTTCCAGTGGGCAGACCGTTTTGCTGCATCAGCGCTCCAGCTCAATTTAGAAGTATTATTGGTTAGTTATTGAAGAGACCTTTGTTTTGATTCAATTTCCAGTGTTTTCTAAAATGGTTTAGCTTGAGCCACTGCACTTAGGTATAATCCTATAGGACTTTTTTTCCTGGGATTCAGAGTCCCAGGAAGCCATTGCTGTCAACAGAGTCTCAAAAGAGCCTGTGACCCTTCCAGACAGCCTGTATCACTTTATAAAATCCCACATATATTTGTAACTTGGGGAAGAAAATGAACATAGTATAAAAAAGAGTGAGCCCATTACTAACAAATATATATACATACAAATATATATACATCATTTAGGTACAATATATATCCATTGTACCTAAATGATGCTTTCTGAGCATAAAGGCTAATGAAAACACAGAATTGGGCCCAGGTACAGAGAAAACAGTGTTATCAACTTATGAAAACAGGAATATTGATGTAGCCAAACAGAAAACATGAAAGAAAGGGTGGGGGGACCTATGCTATATAACCTGTACTTTATGCCAATAAACTTAATGGTGACTTTTATGTCCCAAAGAAAGAAGGACTGAGTTAGGCTTACAGACTAGAAACTAAGAGGCTAATGACAAGGAATTTTTCTTTTTTATCTTTGGTTTGTTTGTTTTAACTTGTACATTCAAGTTGTGGCTAAGCTTCATTGAGCACCAGACTCTCCGCCTCATAGGAATATATGGAAAATTCCAGCAAATATTTCTTAAGCTGTTACATCTTTGGCTCACATGTTTATGAAGACTCATCTATTACCTCTGATTTGCCTTAAATAAGAATAAAAGGTCATTTCTGGGAACAAATTTTACAGAAACATGGAAAAAGCTAAGAGTCACACAATGTAGGTGTTCTGGCAGTGCTGAAGGTGCCAACAGCGTGTGGTACCTGTGCCATCCACGTTTCTCTGTTTAATCCTTTTTCCTTATGAGTTTATCGATGGAAAACTGTGCCTTGTCTTTTACCAAGTGAGTACTTAACATTTCAAAAAACATCTAAGCGCTATCAACAAAACAGAGCAAGTTCTAAAAACATAGGACTTTTTCATTGGACTTGGGGGACTTACTTCAACTGCCTCATAATATACCAGAGTAGAAATGTTATGTTCTTCAAAATTTAGGTGTGGTGCTTATGTGGGAAATATGATATTCTCCGCTGTGAGCCGTCACTTACAATGACAATATAGAAACAATCTACCCCATTATGAGCTAGACTGCCTCGAAAGCCCCAAAACGACAGGCTGATGGGTCCTTCGTGTGGAAAATCATATTCCAATGTGAAAATGAAACCTTTTACTGAATTTCTGGGAGCACAGAATTGAGACTGGCTTTGGTAACACCGTTACCCCTCAGTGCAGACTAAGTACCATGAGAACTTACCAGACCTGGGTTTGATTGGTGACAAGGTCGTGGCAATAGTGATTGCGCTCGGCCGGGTGCAGTGGCTCATGCCTGCAATCCTAGCACTTTGGGAGGCCACGGAGGGTGCATCCGCTGAGCTCAGGAGACCAGCCTGAGCAAGAGTACGTGCAACACCCCGTCTCTACATATAGAAAAAGTAGCCGGACAGCGTGGTGGGCGCCTGTAGTCCCAGCCACATGGGAGGCTGAGGCAAGAGGATCGCTTGAACCCAAGAGTTGCTGTGAGCTGTGATGACGCCATGGCACTCAGTCCAGGGTGACAGAGTGAGTCTCGGTCTCCAAAACAGTAGTGGTTCTGCTGCTCTAGGGACTTTCTTTCAGCACCGGTTCCGGCTGCCTTTCTATCATGGCTCAAACCTCCCAGGAAAGTCTGTAAGAGTGATGTTCCCCGCTGAGTTGATTTGTATTCCACACTCACTATACGCATGGTACAATACAATGTCTGAGTCCCATACCAGGATCCTGACTTCCTCCGCAGCCACTAGTCTGGAAAGCTGTCTGTGACAGGCAGCAGGAAGCCCCCCACCCAAAGCCGTCCACACGCGAGTCCTCAGAACCTGTGCCTGGGCTCCTTCACAGGGCAGGAGGGATTTAGCGCGTGGGATTAGATGCAGGGTCTGCAGATGGGGAGGTGATCCTGCTGTAGCTGGGCAGGGGTAGTCCGCTCTCGTGCACCCTTAAAAGTAGAAGGAGGAGAGAGAAGAAGAAAGGCTCAGAGAACGAGATTCGAGATTCAGCTCACTCTTGCTGGTTTGGAAGATAAAACAAGGGGGGTGAGCCAGACAGTGCGAGTCGTCTCTAGAAGTTAAAACACAAGGAAGGGGGATCTCCCCTCAAGCCTCCAGAGAAAAGCAGCCCAGGACACCTGCATTTTGGCCCTGGGAGACCCACATCTGACTTCTGACCAAAAGAAGACACAGGAAGTTTCCGGGGTGGCAGGCCTCCGAGTTTGTGGTGCTTTGTTGTGGCAGCCACAGGAAAGGGATCTCAAGCCAAAAGTTTATTTTGCCAGATCCGTAAGAAAAGAACCATGCTAGCTAGGCTCGGCGCCTGTAGCTCAGCGGCTAGGGCGCCAGCCACATACACCAGAGCTGGAGGGTTCAAACCCAGCCCAGGCCTGCCAAACAACAATGACAACTACAACCACTGTGGCAGGTGCCTGTAGTCCCAGCTACTTGGGAGGCTGAGGCAACAGCATCGTTTAAACCGAAGAGTCTGAGGTTGCTGTGAGCTGTGATGTAACAGCACTCTACCCAGGACGACATAGTGAGATTCTGTCTCGGGAAAAAAAAAAAATGCTAAAGTGTCTCTTAAAATAACAGGAATTTGCCACTATTAGTGCAGGAATTCAGATGTTTTAAAGCTAGAAAGGCATGTTTTCTTCATTGTGTCTGAGATTCCTTAATAATCTTTTAGTGGCCCGATGGCGAGGTACTAAAATCTTCCTACTGCTCTCACAGGGCGTTCCTTCGTGGCAAATTTCTTAAAGACCATAAAGTCTGATATGCTTTGAGAGTACTTCTGGGGTCAACCAGAGAGTGAGTTCTTGAAATCATATAACAGCCTGTAAATTGGATATGAGGGGTTAGGTGAGCATGTACAGTTTTATTTCCTCACTATTAGCATCTTATAATCAAAGAAACAGTGGGCTTGCTGGAAGCTTGTATGCCTCCTTAAGGATTTGCCTCTGTATTTCTGAAATTGACAACTCCGTCAAGGGGCTAGTTACATTTTCCAGGGTTCCCGTTATTGCTTACATTTTCTAGAAAAGCAGTATTTCTTTTTTGACACAGTTTTTATTTTTCTTGTAATAAAATATTTCAGACTTACAAACAGGCATAAAGGATAAAATAATTTTCAAATAGCCATCACCACCAGATAAAACATTAAAAACATAACAAATATCGTTTAAACTTTCTCTGGACCTGCCCTTAATCATATTTTCTCTTCCACATATTTCAAAGGGAATGTAATAATGAAATTGTCATTTATCAGTCACTTTACATATTTTTATTATATGTGTCACATGTATGTGTGTCTATATATATGTATGTGTGTATATAAGCAATATACATATACAGTCTGCTATACACAATAGTAGAACATGAAAATTCATAGGCAAGGCTCAGTGCCTGTAGCTCAATGGTTAGGGCACTGGCCACATACACAGGGCTGGCAGGTTCAAACCCAGCCAGCGCCTGCTAAACAACAATGATGACTGCAACAAATAAATAGCCAGGCTTTGTGCAGGCACCTATAGTCCCAGCTACTTGTGAGGCTGAGCCAAGAGAATCACTTAAGTTCAAGAGTTTGAGGTTACTGTGAGCTGTGACACCACGGCATTCTACTGAGGGCGACATAGTGAAACTGTCTCAAAAAAAAAATGCATAGGCAAGCTGAAACTGTTCAAAACAATATCAATAATCAATGCCCAAGATTACAACTGTTTTATGATCTTTAAAATCTTTTGTCAAAATATTGAAAACTCTCACAGTCCGTAATGATGCATAAGAAAAGAAAAAGAATTAGTACAACTAAAATTTAATGAGTACACATGTAATTGTATTTTAGAACATTTGAAACTTTGAGATTGAAATGTTAAAAAGCCCTTCAGGAGTAATTCAAACTGTGCTTTCTTTTCTCTTATTGTGTAACTGACACGATTAGTCAGGAATCTTTCCTACTCTCAGGCACCTTTCTGCTTCTGGATCAGCTTCCAACATGGCATCCTAGGCACTTTCAATGTTAGGAATCATCTTCACATCCTTTTGTGTGAAGCGTCGTGATGATGTCACTTCCTCTGGGATGTCCTTTCCTGTGAAGTGTCATGCTGATGTCACTTCCTCTGGGACGTCTTCATCCTTTTCTGTCACAACCACTCTTGCTAAGTGCATAGCTCAGCTTGCTTCAGTAACTTCCTCTGGCGGCAGGTCTGGAGTCGCACTCAGTGGCCCAGTCAGCTGTTTCTTCTGTTACTACACCTATGTTCAATTCAAATTTCACTTTCAACATTAGCACACTTTGTTTATTGATGAAATTTTACCTTCGTCAGCTGATTCCTTTTTTCTCGTGTCCAGTTTTGAACACTGGAGCTGGGAAGTAAGAGAGCCAAGACATTTTGCTGTCTGTGAGTGAAAAGGATTACACAGGTTATAGTGACCAGTCAGCAAGAGATTTTGAAAGAAAGGATGTAATTGGTCTCTGGTCATGATACACATCTGTTTTTTATGTACAAATAACACTTAACTTACGATGAGGTTAATCCTGATAAATTAATGGCAAGCTGAAAGTATAATAAGTAAAAAATTAACTTAATACACCTAGCCTATAAGACATCGTAGCTTAGCCTGGCCTACTGTAAACATGCTCACCATACTAACATTAGCCTACACTGGGCAAAATCATCAAACACAAAGCCTATTTTATAAGAAAGTGTTGAATGTTGCATGTAATCTATTGAAAAACAGTATGGTTGTACATGTGTTATAATTGTGTAATTTAATCCTAATTCTGTTTTAATTGTACAACAAAATGGTTGTACAGGTATAGATCTGTCCTGAGAGGATCTGAGTCCAGGTTTCTCCTGAATGTATATGACTTTCATAATATCATAAAGCCTAAAAGTTCTATCAGTCAAAAAGGAACCATCATAAGTCAGGGAGCATCTGCAGTGTTTTTGAAAAGCAAGGCTAATAATCCAACTCAGACACTGTGTACATGCATAATGAAGTTTGTATATTAACAATTATACTCTCCATATCATGGTAACTACATTTGACTCATACCGGTAGACAATGTATTTAACTGAACTATTGTAACTAAAATGTGTGCATCTCAGAATTGTGAAAAGCAAGGACCACCTCTGTGTGTGTGCATATGTATGCGGTGTCTTTACATTTTTTTTAACTTTAAATAAATCCCATCAAACACAAATTCTTTCCAAACCTAATTTTTCCATTCAAAAATATGTTCTGAGGGTTATTCACATTGATGTATGCAGCTATAGTTCATTACTTTTTTCTGCTTTATTGCATTCAATTCACATGACTATACTTCAAGTTATTTATATATTCTTTTATGAAAATTTGTATTGTTTTCTGGCTTTTATTTTTGCAACTATTACTCCTCTGAGAATTTGTTCACTGCTCTCATGTAGTGATATACAAGAATTTCTCTAAGGTAACTATATCCTGGCATGGAATTATGGGGTTTTAAACCTTATTAGATATTTCCAAATTGTTCTATGAATTTACACTGTCAAATTTCTAAGGGTTATTTTGGTTCCACTTACTCTTAACAATTACTACCACCAAATTCAGTTTTATCACTATCACATAAACTGATGAGGACAAACTAATTTAATTTGGATTTTCTTGATTAATGGTGAGGTTGAGTGTATTTTCATATTTATTTAAACAGGAAGTACCCGCGTCTGTCTTTGATAAATATGTTAACATTCATTTATATAAAACAGATATCATTTATAAATTACATACGTTGCAGTTCTCATCTCTCAGTCTTCCTCTTATCTTTTCACTTGGATTATGATATAGTTTTATTATAGGTACAGATTTTAATTTGAATATAATAGAATATAATAAAATTTAACAGTTTTCCTGTTAGGTTTATGTCTTATGTCTGTGTCATAAAAATATTCCCTCTTGTGCTTCATGCCATAGAGATAATGTCCTTTTCCTTCTAAAAGTTTAAACTTTTTTCTATATTTAGGTCATTAATATATGTGGAATTCATTTTTTTATATGGTATAAAATAAACTTCCACTTTCTTATTTTTGACTTGTGTACAATCAAATTTTCCATCATCAAACATGGGGGAAAAAAATCCTTTCTCCACTGACTTATAAAAACAACCGGTATCATACATCAAGTTGTTTTTTAACTTTATATGTGAAAGCCATTTTAGATTCATAGCAATCTGAGTAGAAAATACAGAGATTTCCCAATCACCTTCTGCCCCCACATGTGCACCATCTCCCCTATGATCAATAACTTCTGCCCAATTTTTATACATATGAGAGTCTCTTTTGGGCTCTAGATTTGTTTCCCTTGGTCATGTTGTCACTGTGAACAAGTCTCATGCCATGTAAAGATGCGTCTTTTTAATGGGACTTAATATCTGATGGCATTAGTCTCCCCCACATTGTTTAATTTTAAAACAGTTCTTAAAACTTCTCAGTAGAATTCCTGCACATTTTCCTATTGAAAATAGTATCATTTAATAAATTACATTTTATAACTATGGCTGACGAATGAATAGAAAGACCATTTTGACAACTTGAAATATAATTCAAATATGTTTAAGTGTATAAATCAATGGCTTCTATTTCTTGAAATATATTTGAAATTTGAAATTATAATCATATGGTATAAATTCTGGTCTGGACTCTTTAATGCAATAGTGTTTTTGAGATTCCTTCAAGATGTTTTGTGTAGTTATGTCCATTTATTTTTATTTGGGTAGCATATCTAATTGTATAAATACATCACCATTTATATCCAGTTTCCAGTTTGGGACTGTTACTAATTATACATTTTTTTCCCTAATAATTTCCATTTGGTTCATTTTAAAGTTTCCCAGATTTCTAGACAGTGTTTTGTTCTTTTCTTGTGTTTTCAGTTTCTTTTTGCCTATCTTATAAATCTTGAGGGTCCTCAAGCTAATGGAATAGTTACACAGAAGACATAAAATATACACTTAAAGGGTATACTTTTGTACATGTAAACCAACACTTTCTCACAGTGACTTATTTTTCTCATTTGTTTTGTGATTTTTTTGTTGTTGTTATTCTTTTTTTATCCTCTGCATAATTTATGGAACTAGTCTGGTTGTAGGCTGGTGTGGATCTGTCCTGAGAGGGTCTGAGTTCAGGTGCAGTGGTACACAATCGGGGTTAGGCTTTTTTTGTTTTGTTTTGTTTTTTGCAGCTTTTGGCTGGGGCTGGGTTTGAACCTGCCACCTCCAGCATATGGGGCCGGTGCCCTACTCACTGAGCCACAGGTGCTGCCCTCAATTTGGGTTAGGCTTACATTAATTTCTTGGCTTGAACTTTCTTGGGCTCTCACATAATGAAAGTTCAGCTGTAAACCTGTGTGAGGGCAGGCTGTGGTTATGAATTCTCAAGGGTAGGTTTTTGTTACCCAGTACCCACGCTATGACAGATGATGCCATTGCCATTTCCCTGGGCTTGCAGTCAGCTGCGTTTACTGTCCTTGAAGACACAGCCTTCCGGGCTCTTTTCTCTGCGCAGCCGGCAGGTCCCAACACCTCCACCTGGGGGACCCCGGGCACTTCCCATCCCTGGAAGCCTGTGTGACTGAGTCTTCTTGCTTTTCAAGATGAGGAAATCCCCCAGATAAGACAGAGCTCACCACTCTGATGAGCGGGAGAGTCCCCTTCACACTATGCCCTTGAGATCTCCCCTAATTTCTCAAGTCCTCGCTCTGCGTTAGAAGGACAATTATTATCTCTTATGCAGCATTTTTAGAAATTATTTCAGAGATTCTCAGAACCCTTAGTCTGTCCTGAAACCAGAAATAGGAAGTAGAATAGTAAATGCTAGGGGACATGGGGTGTTACTGTTCAACCAGTCTGAAATTTTAGTTGTGCTAGATAAGTTCTAGAGATTTGCTGAGAAAAAATTGTACCTATTGTGCAATTGTACCTGTCTTACGCTCTTAAAAATTTGTTAAGAGAGTAGATCTCATTTAAGTTGTTCTAAACACAGTAAAAAAAAAAAAAGACTATTTTCTAAATAAAAACAAACTGAACCTCAAAAATGAATGTATCCTTACCTAGTGAAGCATGTCACACTGATAATAAATGAAAGTGTAAAACATTCACACTCCTCACTCTCATTTAGTTATCAAGAAGTAAGACGTTATTTTCTTTCATGAATTCCAAGTTGCTAATATCTAACTCCCAAAGGTAGAAATAATGTCACCTCTAAATATCAGACTATTATAAGTAACTATACATAGCACTACAATAATATCCTGGAATCCTGTGGATAAGTAGAGCTCAGTAGCAAGACACATCACTGGAAGTGGAATTGCAGGTTAAGGGTAGAAGAAGAAATTTAAATGTTCTATTAAAATAACATTCAAGTCCACCCATTCAGCATCCCTTCTGTAATTGAACAATGCTTCTTTCCCCACACCCTCTCCAACAGAGTGATTCATCATACTTTTCATCTTTGATAACTTGATAAAGGAAAAATGGCACCTTATTGTTTAAGTTCGCTTTTCTCTTATTGTCCATGAGTGGACAAGTATTAACCCCAGTTAAATGAGCAAACAGCTGATTGCCAGAAGTATTCACGATGATGAGAAAGAGTCTGAGGTATGGCTGTGATGTCGGAGAAGCTTGTGAAAGTACATAAAGTACATTTCTACCCACCCCACCACATGCTGACAATAGAAATTCATCCTCAGACTGACCTCATTCAAGGTAAGAGAGGCTTTGTTCCAGTGCGTTGGTTTCAAGGACTTTCCCCCATGCAGAAAAAATAGAACTAAAATATCTCTAAAACTCTAAGTAAGCAGATTATGTGCTATCAACAGTGAATGTCCAATACATCTGCAATGCAAGAACTTAATAGAGAGGTATTAACTGTCATTTTATTTGAAAGAAGGCAAAAATCTTTTGCTCACATCATATTCCTTAAAACCCATCCTGTGAAAAGGGCTGCCACTGTCCCAGGCATCACAGGGAGACGAAACATAGAACAGTATCTATCGGAAGAAAAGAGATTCTTAATTTCCTTTTGTTTTGGGGGGCTTTTTTTGTTTTGTTTTGTTTTTTGAGACCGTTACTTTCTTGTAGCTCCGTGTCTTTGAGGGAAAAAACTTTTTCCTCCACATTTGTAAGCAGACCTTCTCGTGTATATCCTTGATCAAAACTAAACAATGAAATCAAACATTAAGTCCTAAGTCGATCGATTATTGGTGTGAGAAATAGAATTTCCCTGATTGCCTTGATTCATTGATTTGTATCCAAGACTCACATGCTCTGCAGGAAAGGAAAATGTGGGTATAGTTAGATACATAATAGTGATAACAGTGTCTGATGTAGATTGCAAATAAGTATCGTTTGTAAGAAAGTTAAGTAACTTGGTGTGTAAAATGGACCTGTGTGGAATTTCTTGGTGGCATTTCCTGTGCAAAATTTAAATTACTGCAAAATGAAAGTCTGTGTTATGGAAAAAAATTATAGAGGAACCTCTGTAAGTTGACCACCAAGGGATTATAACAAGCTGGTCAACATGAGGAGATGGTCAACATAAGGAGCTAGGCCTACTGTACTGACACGAACATGTGTTGCCTATTTGTTCCATGAAAACAAGATCAAGTTAAGGAGGTGGTCAATGTAGGGAAGTTCTATTTTACTGTTAGTTGATATAATTTGGTACATGGAAATTAATCATGGTTTGTTTTCTGAGCCATATGTATAATAATAGTCAGAAGTATAAATAATAATGCAGTGCTCCTAAAAGGTTGCAATGCTTAGTTTTCCACACAAATGATTTTATTTTCTCTCAATCGGTATCGAAGGTGCTAAAGTCCTAATTTAGAATTCACTCATGATAGCATTGATGGGAAAAGGGGTTCTGAATTCCAAACAACAAGTTCACGAATGAATTGAACAGAACGTGCTCACCAGCTGGGGACTGCCAGGTATGACTTGAATTTAAACCTGACACCTGAACATGAATTTTAAAAAGAAATAGACACAAGTAAACACACACAAAAAAATCCCACCTCTCTCTGACACTGTCTTGCAATGAGCTTTGTACTACTTAGAAATAGAAGGTAATTTTATTTCACCTGAACAACAACAAAAAATAATAACAAAACTTCATATAGACATACTGGGAAAGGGCGTTTAATGAATGCAAAATTCTCATTCTTTATTGTAGATTTATTTTCTAGACATTAGGCAGAGATCCTAATTACCATTTACCATAACTTTGGCCAATTTTCCTAAATGCATGCATCAAACTCTATTGATAAAAAGAACAACCTTAGCCTGGAATACTAGCTCTGTTACTCCCTAAATGTTGCTGAAACATAGGTGTGGCCACCTCCCACAAATTCTCTTGGAATAAGAGTCACCTGCTGCCCCCAGTTGGTGTAAACTGAGTTTGAGAAGCAAACAGTTTTGAAATCCATTAGAGAAACACTGAAAATCCACTCGCACAGCTTGGAAATCTCAACAGAGGCCGATTATAATTAAGGAAAGAAAAGCTACCAGTTAGAGAAAGCCAAGCACTCCAATGAAACCACCTAGAAAATGTCACCAACTGCAGGCTGTGGGCTGTGCTGGAATTAGGACGGACCAGCCTAATGCCTGCCTGCCTAATTGAAGGAAACCCAGCTGAGAGAGGTTGCAGTAAAGAGAATTAGGCACGATTTTATTGTTATGTGAAGTTCTTGTAAGAAGGATATTAGGACAAAAACTTTTCTGTCATTATTTTCCTATTGTTGTGCCCCAGGAACACGTCCTCAAGTCTTTACTAACCCAGGTGACAATTTCTTCCAAAAGTCAACACTTTCTTTTGTATTACAACAGCATCATCTGGGCTGCCAATCTGGAAAATACCTGTCCATTTGCAAGAAGGAAATTCACTATCTCACCACTTTAATTTGTAGATAGTATTTTTTTTAAGATGCAGATAGCAACCTACTTTGTTGCGGTTAAAGGGCCTGCATGGAATTTTTAGCAGTCAAATATGTGAGGGCTGACATCTTCCATACGCCAGTCCCCTGAGGCTCCTTTTGTGTCACATAAACTCTTCTGCAGTGAAGGTGGCACAGTGGGCTCTGCTCAGGGACCCAAGGACACAGAGGAGCTGCTGGGTAGGAGCACCCAGATCAGCAAGGCCGATGCTCACGAGACCCTGTGTCACAGAGAACATGCATTTCTGCTGCTGTTCTGTGCAGATGAACAGACTAGATGTCCAACGTGGTTCTGGACCTCCGCACCATTTAGCATCACTTAATTTGTAGCCAATGTGCTAACTGACCTGGGAAGATGAGAATCTCATGTTCATATCTCTCCCTGGATCCAAATACACCCCACTTTCATCCTCCAGGTGCATTTTACTTCAGAGGCACATTCTCCTGCATTCATTTTTTTCCCTTAATGCCAGTAAGAAAATTGAGGGTTTTTTCCTCCCAGATTTCAATCCTGAATACAAAGAAATTACTAAGCTTTCATTTCAAAATGAAAGCTTCCAGGTGAAAGATTTCACCACTGTTTCATAGATCTGCTAGATCAGGACACATATTTTCAGTTTTAGGAACTCAAATACTAATCCTTTCCAACTCAGCAACTCCCTTTATCCAAAAACACAGTATCAGAGTTTAATGACAGGGTCCATTTGCTGCTGACTGTACGCTTCCCGTATAACTACATTTACACGAAAGCATTTCGAAGCCAAGAAAACTGCCAAGTCCTGCGATTCATCCGTACAGCTCTGCTCATCTGGGGCTCCAGATGCCGTGAAAGAAATCACGTGCCCCTGTGATTTGGACAGCAGTTTTGAATTAAGATGTCCTGACTCTTTCTTCCTGTCCTCTGCAGAGGACTGGGTAGCTGAGCTTCTCCTTCCCTAAGGAGATCTGTTTATGTCGTGGACTCCCAGACCTCTGTGTGGAGATGGTGCCAGCTGTGACACCCCTGTCTGCCTGTGCCAGCCCTGGGGCCTGATTTGTGTCGGTTGAACTGTTCTGATGGCTTTGATGTGACCTTCCCAAATGTGCTGCTTCCCACTGTGACCTCTCGTTGCTCACGTTCCATGCCGATGTCACCCGGAATCTCCGGTGAAACCCGCCCTGCACATTATCACTGGCTGGCAGTGTTCCTATCAAACTGCGCCTGTCTGGCTTATCTGGGGAAAGCGGCTAGAGAAAGGCAGAGGTGGGGAGATAAAAGAGGCCTGCAAAATCACAAGGTTTCACAAGAGAAGCTGCTTGCTTATAAGGAATTTAGTTTTCGGATTACAAAAGTCACATATGCTTGTCAAAATGTTGAAAAATACAGAGAAGTTGAAAGAAGGAAGACATTACCATAATCACACTACCCAGGTAACAAACATCTCAGTGTATTTGTAACTGGGCAATTTCTGCTTATCAAGTAAGAAGGTATCTTTCCTTCATCAGACAGATTTTTTAATACTCTTCGTTCTTAAGTCATAAAAGAGAGATTTCTTAGTAGGGGTGTGTTTCTGGAATACCATTTCTCCCCCATTTTCAGCAGACTTGTCAAGTTATTTTTTTCTTGACTAATAGATACTAAGAACAGGGCATATTCCTTCCCAAGATTCTTAAAAAAGCAAGTCCTATTTATGTGAAGAAATAATATTTGAAGAATTCAGGAAGAATATTTCATCAAATCTGATGCATATGTTGTGTGTCGTTATGATATAACACACAATACACAAGATCTCTTGCTAGACAAGAAGGAATCATACCAGCCTCAGCTCACCCGCAGGCCTGCCCTGACCTCGACACTTCTTATCTGCTTGAGATTGCCCAACTTAGTCACTGAAGCATATAAAAGAACATAAGTGTTTTCTTGAGCAATTAAAATATTCTAAAATCACCAGGTGTAGTAGCTCACACCTGTTATCCCAGCACTCTGGGAGGGTAAAGCATCAGGATCCCTTGAGGTCGGGAGTTTGAGACCAGCCTGAACAACAGTGAGACCCTATCTCTGATAAAAATAGAAAAATTAGCCAGGCATTGTAGTGGATGAGGCTGAGGCAGGAGGATTGTTCGAGCCCTGAAGTTTGAGGTTGCTGTAACTAGGCTGACACCATGGCTTTATATCCTAGGGCAACAGAGTGAGACTCAGGCTCCAAAAGAAAGAAAAGAAAAAAAAAATGTTTCTAAATTCTGTCAATATGGTATAAAATTACCAACTCCTATCCCACTTCATCTGGTAAACAAAGAAACTATGTTTTAATAAATATTTCAGACTGAACCAGATGTGAGGAACAATAAAATTATTCATATTTATGACACTTGGAAGTATTAACATGTTTTCATATCTAGCATATAAAAAAGGCTGTTTATGTCAAAAATTGATAGTAACTACCTAGATAATACCAAAGGAGTATTAGCAATATGGATTAAAATGAAATCTTAGGTTAATTTCTATTCTTTTTTTTTTTTTTTGGTCTATAATTATTTATTTATTTATTTATTTTATTTTTATTAAATCATAATTGTGTAGATTGGTGCAATCATGGGGCACAATGTGTTGACTTCGTATACAATCTGAAATATTTTCATTGAAGTATTTAACATAGCCTTCATGGCCTTTTAATCACTATATGAAGACATTTATATTCTGCATTTAGTAATTTTCACTTGTACCCTTCTAAGATACACCATTAGTGTGATCCCACCAATTGCCCTCCCTCCATCCATCCTCCCCCTCCCCTCCCCTCCCTTGCCCTTTCCCCATTTCTTATGCTATAACTAGGTTTTAGCCTTCATATGAAAGCTATAAATTAGCTTCATAGTAAGGCTGAGTACATTGGATACTTTTTCTTCCATTCTTGAGATACTTTGCTAAGAAGAATATGTTCCAGCTCCATCCATGTAAAGGTGAAAGAGGTAAAGTCTCCATCTTTCTTTAAGGCTGCATAGTATTCCATGGTATACATGTACCA
>CAUYON010039769.1:0-29450 GCA_963573935.1 Arctocebus calabarensis | reverse complement strand
AAACTTACTAAATGCAGAACACAAATGTCTTCATACAATAACTAAGAAAATGCCATGAAGCTATGTTAAACAGTTTGATGAAAACATTTCAGATTGTATTTGAAACCAGCATATTGTATCCCTTGCTTGCACTAATGTACGCAGGTATGATTTAATAAAAAGAAAAAGAGAGAGAATATAATCATTCTGTACCATTATACATGACTGTATACCTGTGGAGTGTGGGTTCAAGGGTTCCAAGTGGCAGTATATGGTATGTATATTTGCTGTTTTGGACCAACTCCTTTGAATAAATGTTTTGATATTGTACTTGGCTTTAATTTTGACTTATTCAAAATACTGACTTTTAAATTAACTCCAACTCTCACCCTCACTGTGAGTTGTCCCATTCCCTTTGGAAAACCCTGTAGGAAATCGTTTTTGAATACTTAAAAATCTTTCATGATTTCATGACCCAATCAATACCAGGATCTTGAGCTTCTGTCTAGGAGGCAGAGGTTGGGAGAGTAGGAGAGAGGTACAGGGTACAGAGGATAGGAAATTTACAACCAGTGTGTACTGTATGGTTTGCGTATGCCCAGCCTAGTGAGGGAGAGGACTGATAAGGTAAAGGGAACACAAAGGCTTGTCAATCTTATTGATAATTTCAAAAAGCCTAATTTTCATTGATAGTTTATATTTCTTCTATTGTTTATTTCTCTCTATGCTAATCTTTATTATTTCTTTGTGCTATTTTTGGGTTTACTTTCTTCTCTTTCTAGTTCTTCAAGGCATAAAGTTAGGTTGTAGATTTGATATATTTTTAAAATATAATTATTTAGAGATGCAAATTTTCCTCTTAGCCTTCCTTTTTACTGCATTCTATTAAGTTTTTGTACGTTTCATTTACTTTTTTTTGCCTCAGGATATTGTCTAATTTCCCTTATAATTCCTGCTTTGATCCATTCATTGTTTAAGACTATGTTGTTTAATTTCTATACTTTTGTGGATTTTACAGTTTCCCTATTGTTGTTAATATCTTTTTCCATTCAATTGTCATGAGAAGAGATACTTCATTTGACTTCCAACTTTTAAATTTATTAACACTTGTTTTTGACCTAAATATTGTGAATCCTGGAGAATGTTTCATGTTCATATTTACTTGAGAAAAATGTGTATTTAACTTTTGTTGCATGGAGTGTTCTATATATGTGTTAGGTCCAATTGATCTGCAGTGTCATTTGCATTATCTATTTCTTTGTTAATCTTATTTTATTACTTTATTCTTACTTTAAAGTAAAGCATTGCAGTCTTCAAGTGCCATTTTCAATCTATTTCTTCCTTCAATTCAGTCAATGTATTCTTCATACTTTTAGGAGCTCTGACATTTGGTTAATATGTTTATAATTGTTCTATTTTCTTGTCAATTGATTCTTTTATCATTATGTAACATCATTCATTGTCTCTTGTACTATTTTTTTTTGGCTTAACATCTATTTGTCTTCCTTTACTACAGTCACAGTTGCTTTGTTTTGGTTACTATTTGTATGAAATATATTTCCATCTTTTCTTTTTCCTTTTTTTAATTCTTGGAGATTCATTAAGGGTACAAAGAACCAGGTTACACTGATTGCATTTGTTAGGTAAAGTCCCTCTTTTTTATGTCCCACCCCCTAAAAATGTGTCACACACCATGACCCCCACCCCATCCCTCCTTCTCTCTCTCTGATTTCCCATTTCACCACACCCAAACATGTACTAGATCATTAATTGTCCTCATGTCAAAATTGAGTACATAGAATTCTTGCTTCTACATTCTTGTGAGACTTTACTAAGAATAATGTGTTCCACTTCCTTCCAGGTTAATATAGAAGATGTAAAATCTCCATTTTTTAAATGGATGAATAGTATTCCATAGTATACATATATCACTGTTTGTTAATCCATCCCTGGGTTAGTGGGCATTTAGGCTGTTTCTACATTTTGGCTATTGTAAATTGAGCTGCAAGCAACAGTCTAGTGCAAGTGTCCTTATGGCAAAAGGATTTACTTAACCTTTTATTTCTGGGCAATTTCCCAGTAACAGGTTTGCAGGAGCAAATGGGAGGTCTAGTTTGAGTTTTTGTGGGGTTCTCCATACTTCCTTCAAAAAGAATATATTAGTTTGCAGTCCCAGCAGCAGTGTGAAAGTGTTCCCTTCTTTCCACATCCAAGCCAGTGTCTGCAATTTTGAGATTTTTGTAATGTGGGTCATTCTCACTGGGGTTAGATGGTATCTCAGGATGGGTTTAATTTGAATTTCTCTAATAATTAGGGACAATGAGCATTTTCTCATGTTTGTTAGCCATTTGTCTGTCTTTTTTGGAGAAGATTCTAATCACCTCTCTTGCCCATTAGACATAAGGGATTGTTAGCTCTTTTTATGTTGATTAATTTGAGTTCTCTTGTAGATCCTAGTTATCAAGCTTTTGTCTGATTCAAAATATGCAAATATCCTATCTCATTGCATAGGTTGTCTATTTGCTTCAGTTCTTGTCTCTTTCACTGAACAGAAGCTTTTAAGTTTAATTAAATCCTAGTTGTTTATTTTTATTGTTGTTGCAATTGCCATGGAAATCTTCTTCATAAAGTCTTTCCCAAGTGCAACATGTAAAAGTGTTTTTCCCATGCTTTCTTTGAGGATTTTTATCATTTCATGCTATAAATTTCTGTCTTTTATCCATCTTGCATCCATTTTTATGAGGAAGAAAGGTACAGGTCCAGTTTCCAGTCTTTTACGTGTGGATATCCAGTTCTACATGCACAATTTATTGAATAAGGATTCTTTCCCCCAGTGTATGTTCTTGGTTGGTTTTTCAAAGGTTAGGTGGCTGTAAGATGTTAGTTTCATCTCCTGGTTTTCTACTTGGTTCTAGATGTCTATATCTCTATGTACCAATACCATGCTGCTTTGATCACTATGGCTTTGTAGTGCAGCCTAAAGTCTGCTCTGCTGATGCTGCTGGCTTTATTTTTATTACAAAGAACTGTCTTAGCTATCCGAGGCTTTTCTGGTTCTATACAAAATGAAGAATTATTTTTTCCAAGGCTTAAAATTATGACATTGGTATTTTAATAGGGATGGCATTGAATCTGTGTATTGCTTTGGGAAGTATAGACATTTTAATATTGTTGATTCTTCCCAGCCATGAGCACAGTTTGTTCTTCCATTTGTTAATATCTTCTGCTATTTCTTTTCTTAGAGGTTCATGGAAAGTTTATAGAGGTCCTTCACCTCTTTGTTAAGTATATTCCCTGGTATTTCATTTTTTTTTTGAAGCTATGGTGAAGGGAGTTGTGTCCTTAATTAGGTTCTCATCTGGGCTTTTATTGGCATATACAAAGGCTACTGACTTGTAGACATTGATTATAGATCCTGAGACATTATGGTATTTTTTGATCAGTTCCAGGAGTCTTGAGGTTGAGTCCTTGGGGTTCTCTAAGTATAAGATCATATCATCAACAAAGAGGGAAAGTTTGACCTTCTCTGCTCCCATTTGGATGCCCTTTATTTCCTTCTTGTTCTTGATTGTATTGGCTAGAACTTCCAGCACTATGTTGAATAGTAGTGGCAATAGAGGACAATGTTGTCTGGTTCTAGTTCTAAGTGGATAAGCTTTTAGTTTTACTCCATTTAGTAAAATATCAGCTGTGGATTTGTCATAGATATCTTCAATCAGTTTAAGAAATGTGCTGCTAATGCCTGTATTTTTCAGTGTTCTAATTAGAAAAGGATGCCAGATTTTATTGAATGCTTTTTCTGCATCTATTGAGAGGATCATATGGTCTTTGTTTTTGCTTCTGTTGATATGGTGAATTACGTCTGTGTACTTTCCTATGTTAAACCAGCCTTGTATGCTTGGGATGAAACCTACATGATCGTGATATAAGACTTTGTTGATGAAAAGCTGTCTTCTATTGGCTAGGATTTTGTTGAGAATTTTTGCATCTATATTTGTTAATGAAATTGATCTGAAATTCTCCTTTTTAGTTGGGTCTTTCCCTGGTTTCGTAGCAGGGTGATGTTTAATTTGTAGAACATGTAGGGGGAAGATTCCTTCCTTCTGACATTTTTGGAATAATTTCTGCAGTATGGGAATATGTTCTTCCTTGAAGTTTTGATAGAATTCTAGCGTGAAGCCATCCAGACCAGGGCATTTTTGTTGTTGTTGGTGTTGGGAGATGTTTTTATTGTTTCTTTGATCTCAGTGCTTGAAATAGGTCTATTCAGGAGATCTATTTCTTCTTGGTTAAGTCTAGAGAGAGGGTATAATTCCAAATACTGATCCATTTCCTTCACATTGTCAAATTTTGGGGCATAGGTTTCCTGTATTATTCAGAGATAATATCTTGTATCTTTGTGCCATCTGTTGTTATCACCTTTATCATTTCTTATTTCTTATTGAGGTTACTAGAGATTTTGCTTTTCTATTTCTAGTTAGTCTGGCCAAAGGTTTATCTATTTTATTGATTTTTTTTTCCCAAAATAAACTCCTTCTTTCATTAATTTTCTGAATTATGATTTTGTTTTCAATTTCTTTGATATCAGATTTAATTTTGGATATTTCTTTTCTTCTACTGGGCTCAGCTTAGATTGTTCTTTTTCCAGTAAGATGGCTGTGAGTTTGATGATGCGACCTCTTTCTGTTTTTCAGATGTGGGGATCTAAAGTGATACGTTTTCCTCTCAGGACTGATTTCCTGTATCCCACAGGTTTTGGTAGCTTGTGTCTTCATTGTTGTTACCCAGTTAATTATTTCCTCTTTTATCTCTTCCTGAACCCAACTATTATTCAGCATATGATTGTTTAATTTCCATGGCTTTATGTGGGTTTTTGTTGGAGTTAAGTTCTACCTTTATTAGGTTTAAGTTCTACCTTTATTATGTTTAAATTCTACATTTATTGCCTTGTGATCTGAGAAGATGCCAGGTAAAATTTCAATTCTGTTGATTTTGTTGAGGTTTGATTTGTGTCCTAGGATATCATGTATTTTGTAGAATGTTCCATGGACTGTTGAGAAGAATGTATATTTTTTTAGCTTTGAGAGGAAGTGTTCTATATATGTCTATGAAGCATAGTTGTCCTAGGGTCATATTTAAGTCCCTTGTATCTTTGTTTAGTTCCTGTTTAGAGGATCTGTCCAGCTCTATGATAGGAGCATTAAAGTCCCTTGTTATTATGGTCTTAAGGATATCATAATGCTCAAGCTAATTAAGGTCTGTTTCAAGAATCTGGGAGCATTTAACTTGGGTGCATAAATGTTTGGAATTGAAATGTCTTCTTGTTGTATTGTTTCTTTGACCATAATGAAGTGTCTATCTTTTTTTTTTAATTTAGTTTCTTTAAATCAACTTGTATCTGAGAATAAGAATGCTACCCCACTTTTCTTTTGAATTCTGTTTGCCTGAAAAATTGTCTTCCATCCCTTAACCCTGAGTTTTAATTTGTCCCTCAAGGCTATATAGATGTGTTTCCTGCAGGCAGCAAATAGACAGCTTATGTTTCTTTTTCAATCAGTCAGTCTTTTTCAATGACTTTTCAATGGGGAATTCAAACCATTAACATTAATTGAGGTAATTGATAAGTGTGGTGGAGTTCTACTCATTTTATTTTGTGAAAGTCCATTGCTTTGTATTACCTTTTGCATCATTGTGTAAGCTATGTTTTGTTCTTTAGTTTCTAGGTGTTTCGTTTGCTGGTGGTCTGTTGTGATGGTCATTGTGTAGAATAAATCTATGTATTTCCTATACAGTTGGTCTTATTGTGGCAAACTTCCTAAATGTTTGTGTATCAGGAAAAGATTTGATTTCTCTGCCAATTTTAATTAATTAATTAATTAATTAATTTATTAATTTATTTATTTTTGAGACAGAGTCTCACTATGTTGTACTCAGTAAAGTGCCGTGGCATAATGGCTTACAGCAAACACAAACTCTTGGGCTTAATAGGTTCTCTCCTCAGACTCCCAAGTTGCTGGGAATATAGGCACCCACTGCAATGCCTGGCTTTTTTTTTTTTTTTTGTAGATACAGAGTCTCACTTTATCACCCTCGGTAGAGGGCCATGGCATCACACAGCTCACAGCAACTTCCAACTCCTGGGCTTAGGTGATTCTCTTGCCTCAACCTCCCAAGTAGCTGTAGAGGTGCCTGCCACAACGCCTGGCTATTTTTCTGTTTTGCAGTTAGGCCGAGGCCAGGTTTGAAGCTGCCACTTTCAGTATATGGGGCCGGTGCCCTACTCAATGAGCCACAGTCACCGCCCCCCAGCTGTTTATTTATTTATTTATTTATTTTTTGATTGGAATTGTCATTGTTTAGCAGGCCTGGGCTGGACTCAAACCTGCCAGCCTCGTGTGTGTGGCTGACATCCTGCTCACTGGTTATGGGCGCCAAGCCTTCCTGTCAATTTTAAAGCTTAGTTTAGCTTAGAAGAATATAGCATTCTATGCTGAAAATTGTTTTGTTTAAATAGATTGAAGATATTTGACCATTGTCTTTTGGCTCAAAGATTTTCATTTGAGAAGTTGATAGTCACCGTGATGAATTTGCCCCTGTGGGTCAATTGATGCTTTCTCCTGGAGGCTTGCAGAATTTTTCCTTTTGTCTTGAGTTTGTACAGGTACATCACAATGTGCTTTGGAGAAGCTCCATTTGAATTGAGGCAACTGAGGGTCTGATATCTCTCTGAAAGGAGTGTGTTGAAGTCTTTGGTGATATTTGGGAAATTTTCATTTATGATCCCGTCTAGTAGGGTTTCCATGCCTCTGAGCATTCTTCTTCCCCTTCTGGAATACCTATAACTCGTATGTTTAAACACTTCATGAAGTCCCACAATTCTGTCAGTAGACATTCTGTTTTCTCTCTCTCTTTTTTTCTATCTCTTTAATTGCCTGAGTTAGCTCAAGAGCTTTATCCTCTACCTCTGAGATTCTTTCTTCTGTAATGGCAAGTCTGTTATTGATACTTTGCACTACATCTTTAATTTCCCTGATTTTTTGTTTCAATTCCTTCAGCTCTGGTATAGCCTTTCTATATTATTCATATCATCAATCTCTTATTTGATTCTGTTTTTTAAATTTCCTTTTTGTTACTTTCCACTTTCTGAGAAGTTTCTTTTATTTATTTATTTTTTTTTTTTGCCATCCATATTTTAAATTCCCCTTCTGTCATTTCTAACATTTCTTTATTGGTAGAATGTCCTGCATTAGATTCTTCATTATCCCTTGGAGGGGGCTGTTGTCTGATTTTTCACGTTGCCAGGATTGTTCTACTGTTTCTTCCTCATGAGTGTTTTCATTTTGCCTGTTTCCTTGTCCTACTTTTTTCCTTTCATGGCCTCTCGCACCTTACATTCCTGTGCCTCTGACCTAAAGTATTGAAATGTTGTTTTGTTAAAGGACTAAATGGATGAGAAGAGTGAAGAGGAAGAAGGGAAAAAAGATTAAAAAAATTAAAAAATTGAGAAAAGAGAAAGGAAAGGGGTGAATAAAAGGAAAGATTGACAAAAAGAAGAGAGAAATAGAAAGTAAAAGGCAGGAGTAATAATGGTGTACAGTAGGGTACTTTGACCCATTCCCATAAATCTCAACCTCTGGTGGGGCTGGATTGGGTGCAACCCTTGATGTCTGTAGCTCTTTGCCAGCCTGAGCATACATAGGACCCCACCTCCACCAAATAGAGAAGAGAAACAAAAATATTACAAATGAAACCAAAATAAACAAACAAAAAACCTTAAGAGATAAAATTGCGGGGAGAAAATAAATATCAGGGGCAGAAAAACTAGCAAAAATGAAGTCATTATTTTTAAAGAAAGCAACAATGAAAAAGTATATTTACATGAGAAGCATAAAGAAAATAAGAATAAGCAAATTCTGGGGAGAAAAATTTGAAAAAGAAAAAAGAAAAAAATGAAATGAAAATAAACAAAATTTTTTTTGAAAAGAAAAAAGAAACAGACAAACTAACAATAACAGCAACTTCAACAACAAAGAAAAATAAACAAATCAATGTATATATATCTTGCTAAATATTGCCTGGACAACAAGTCATCTTCTGGGATATAAGATGCTAATCACAATAAAACTGTTTAATATGGAGACTGGAAGCCTCTTCTGACTTCTTTGCCCTCAAATCCCACAGGGTTAGGAGCCTGGATCTTGTCTCAGCCTTCTTAATAGACATGGCTTGACCTTTCCAAACCATGTCCCCTGGCTAAACAGTGGCTATCCAAGAAAAGGGTGTTTTTTTTTTTTTTTTATATCTCCAGAAGTGGCTGCCTGCTTGTCAAGCACATTGGAGCAGCCTTGCTTCAGGATCCTGAGGGGTGAGCCTGCAAGGCAACTTTCCCACAATGGTTGCATGCAGCCTGCAGCTAAACAATGAAATCTCTATTCTGCCCCCTGAGGCTCAGTCCTGGCCTCGGGGTGCTATTCAAAGTCACTTGCTCACTGGCCCTAGGTCTCCCAGAACTGTCCTTGCTCTAGGACCCTGAAGACCAAGCCTGTAAGGCATCTATTTCACAATGGTTTCATGTGGTCTGCAGTCAAACAATGAAACCTCTGCTCTGCCTCAGCAGCTTAGTCCTGATCTCCGAGCTCTGTTTAAATTCTCACTTGCCGCCCGAAGTCTCCCAGGGTTAACTCAACTGAGTGCCCAACTCCAAACACCCACACAGGGAAGGCCTTCCCTATCTGCATACTCTCACCACTACTGTATCTGCTGCTGCCCACAGTCACAGTGGCTGGTGGCCTCAGACCTAATGCAAACACTTGCCCTTTCTCCACTGCTTTTGTCCTTTTCCTGTGGTCCTGAGGTCTCCTTCTGCTTCCCTGTGCACCCGAAGGGGTGTTTCTGGGAAAAACCCACAATCCTGAGATGCTTCCAGTCTTCTCTCCCCTTTCTTACCATGCCCGGGTTTCAAAAAAGCTGTTTCTCCTCCATCATCCCCGTTTGAATTTTTATGTCTGCTTCAAAAATTTATCCATCCTTTTGTTTTTCAATCCATGCATGTTCTTGGATCTGAGGTAAGTCTCTTTTATGTCATGTAGAGTTGGATGCTATTTATTAATCCATTTCACCAATCTGTCTTTTAATTGGGGAGTTTACCCACTTAACTTTAAAGTAATTGCTATTGTAATATTTTCTTTTTATATGTACTATAGCTTTTTGTGTTTTATTTTCTCCATTATTGCCTTTGTTTGTGATTAGTTGCATTTTTTCTGGGTGGGGGATAATGATGAGTTTGAGTTAAATTCTCAGTTCTTTTATATAAAAATTCTACAGATATTTTCTTTGTGGTTGCCATAGGGACTACATATAATATCCCATAGATATAATAATATATCTTAAACTGATACCAACATAACATCAGTCTTATAAAGAAACTCTTCTCCTTTTCATCTTCACTTTATATTATGATGTTGCATAAAGATTATATCTCTATATTGTATATACTCATTTGCCTAGACTATAATTGTCTTCTGAATCCTGAAGAAAAATAAAAAGTGAAGTTAATAAACTAAAATTGCACCAGTACTGGTTTTCATACTTTTCCATGTACAGGGTGGACCTAAGGTTCATATACAATTTAGATAGTAAACTTAAATTATGCATGAATTTTATGTTCACTCTGTATTAACCTTTATTAATGAGTTTTATATTTTTATATGGCTTTGAGTTACTGACTATAGTTCTTTAATTTCAAACTAAGCAATTCTTATAGAAAATATATAGTAGTGATGAACTCTCTCAGCTTTTGTTTACTTGAGAGTGTCTTAATTTAGCCCCCATTTTTGAAAGAAAATTTTTCCAAATGTAGAATTATTACATTGCAACTTTTTTTGTTCTTCCAGGACTTAAAACATAGCCTTCTGGAGATAAATGGCCAAGAAGCACATGAAAAAAAAAAAAAAAGCTCATTGTCCCTAATCATCAGATAAATGAAAACCCAAATGACCTTGAGATATTACCTGACCTCCGTGAGAGTAGCCTACATCACAAAGTCTCAAATATGCAGATTCTGGTGTGGATGTGGAAAGAAAGGAACACTTTTACACTGTTGGTTAGATTGCAAACTAATACAGCCTCTGTGGAAAGAAGTATGGAGAACCTTCAAAGAACTAGAAAAAAAAAGACCTTCTACCTGGTTTCTTGTACCCTTAATGAATACCCAACAATAAATTAAAAAAAAAAAAAAAAGAAGACTTTGCATTTGATCCTGAAATCCTATTACTAGGCATGAACCCAGAAGAAAAATACATCGTTTTACCATAAGGGCATTTGCACTAGGATGTTTACTGCAGCTCAATTTACAATAGCCAAGATTTGAAACCAACCCAAGTGGCCATTAATCCATAAATGGATTAATAAACTGTGGTATATGTATGCCATGGAATACTATAAAGATGGAGACTTGAGGGTGGCACCTATGGCTCAGTGAGTAGGGCACTGGCCCCATGTACTGAGGGTGGCAGGTTCAAACCTGGCCTCAGCCAAACTTTAACAAAAGTAGCCAGGCATTGTTGTGGGCACCTGTAGTCCCAGCTACTTGGGAGGTTGAGGCAAGAGAATCACCTAAGCCCAAGAGCTAGAGGTTGCTGTGAGCTGTGATGCCATGATGCTTTACCAAGGGTAACAAAGTGAGACTATCTGAAACACATTCTTCTTAGTGAAGTTCCACAAGAATGGAAGAGCAAATATCCAATGTATTAAATACTAATGTGAAACCAGTAAATGAACTAATACATGCCTACACAAGAGAAGAATCCAATTTAATTCAAGTTGGGGGTAGGGGTAGGATAAGAGGGGGTAAGAATGGATGGGTAAGAGGGATTGAAGTGCTCTCACCTAATGGACACAATGTAAGGATATATGGCACATCTCCTGGGTGAAGGGTACAACTACAACAGGGACTTAATAAATGCAAACATTGAAATCTAATTGTTTATACCTTCATATTAATCTGAAACTAAAAAAAAAAAAAAAATCAGCCTTCTGACCAGCAATGTTTCTTCTGAGAACTCAACATGATAATCTTATTGAGAATCTCTTGGCCATGATGAGGACCCCAAGTATCCTCTTGATGCTTTCAAGATTCTCTTCTTGTCTTTGGTTTTTGACAATTTGCTTATAAAGTGTCTCAGTGCAGGTCTCTTACTAGGGATCTCTTTATCCTACTTGAAGTTCACTGAGCATCATAGATTTGTAGTTCCATATCTTCCCTCAAAATTGAGGAGATTTCAGCCATCTTTGTTCATAAAATACTTCTATCCTTTTCTCTCTCTTCTCTCTTTGGAATTACCATAATGCATATATTGTTTTTCTTGAAGATATCTCATATGTCCTTTACTCTCTGTTAACTTATCTTTATCCTTTTTTCCTTCTGCCCTTTCAACTTGAAAATTTAAATTGTCTTGTCTTTAAGTTGTCTGATTCTTTATTCTATCTGCTCAAATCTTCTGTTTATCTTCTATAGTGAATTTTGTTTCAGCTATTTTACTCATTATTGCCATCAATAGACTTTTAATGCCTGAAATACAAGCTATGAAACTTTTCCCAGTTTGAACTTCAAGTCAAACAGAACAGAAACTAGTCCTTCAGCATTCCACAGAGAGCCTAGAACATAGAAAATAAGTTCTGCTCTGCTCCTTCCCATGTAAAAGAGGAAATCAGGAAGTGGCTGCTTACTCCTGATCATGCCATGTCAGAGAGAGGGTGAGGCAAGGGCACTTGAAAAAGCCATAAAATTTCCCTCCATTTGAATGTGGCTTTTTCTTAATTGGGCATTTGCTTGGTTACAACAGATCTTTGATATCCACAATGCCTACTTATAAAGTTATTTTAGTCAGTCTCTAGTTATTATTTTAATGTTTCCATGAGAGAACAAGGGCCTGGAGCTTCCTAGTCCACCATATTGCTGATGTTACCCTATTATTTATTCTCTGTATTTTAAATGACCTATTTGGACCATTTTCATTTAATAGAATTGTTGATATATTAGGTCTTGAGACTGCTTTTTTCACCCTCTTGTTTGCTTTATCTGTATTTTATTTTTCTGTATTCATTTTCATTGCTTCCTGTTAATTATTTTAATTTTTTTATAATTTTGTTTTAATGTACCTCTGTTACTTTTATAATTTTTTATCTCTGTTACTTTTTTATAATTTTGTTTTAATTTATCTCTGTTACTTTGTTTTAATTTATCTCTGTTACTTTATACTATATATAAAGAGATATATATTGTTTTTTAAGTGGTTGAACTGTGTATTACATTATATACACAAGTTTCTGGTGTGGGTAGTTTGTGTCTTCTCTGCCTCTTTTTCTTATTGGTGTGTGTACACATATATTTATATTTCCTATAATACATTTGAATCACATTGTTAGTGTTATAATTTTGTTTCAGTTGTAACATATTATTTAGAAAGCTCAAGGAAGTAAAGCCTATTGTATTTACCTATATTTTGGATTATTTTGTTCTTTTTTCTTTCTTGATGGTCTAAGTTTTCTCATTTTAGAGAACCTTTTTTAAACAATTATTTTTGTTCACCTTTGCTAGTGACAATTCTGTTTTTCTTCTTATGATAATGTTTTTATTTTCTTCTCCTTCTTAAAAGATATTTTTACTAGGTATAGGTTTCTGGGTTGTTTTCCTTCAGTACTTAAAAAATATGCTACCTTCTCCTGATAATAAAAGATGATAATTTTTTTTGTCATTCTTATTGTTTTTTCCCAATTAGTAAGATGTTGTTTCTTGCTTTTTTTGAAGATTTTTTTTTCTTTGTCTTTACTTTTCAGAAGTTGGATTATGATGTTTAGTGGCATGGATTTGGGGGGGGCTTGCCGTGTTTGGGATTTTTTTTTACCTCTTGAATACATACGTTTATGTCTTTTGATAATTTTTAATTTTTTTTAAAGTCATTATTACCTTAAATACTTTTCTACCTTACCTTCTTTTTCCTTTCCATTTAAGCTTTTGAAAAAAAAAGACAAAGTAGCCCTGTTGTTATAGTCCCATATGTCCCATAAGCTCAGTCCACTATTTTTTATCTGTTGCTTAAAATGGATAATTTCTTTTCTTTCCTGGTGGCAAGCTGTGTTTGATTGTTTGGGGTGGGTGGGACAGGAGCTGGATTTTTAGTGTTGTGCCTTAAAGAATAAGTCTACCTGGCTTTATTTTTAGAATAAATCATTTTTTATGTTTGTTATGTTTTAATTTTTTCACAAGTTATAATTGTTATTACTATTGTTATGGTAAAGGTAATGATGCCAAGTCTGTAAGCAAGCAGTATTCTTTGCAAGTAACAAAACTAGAGTATGACAGAAACAGGCAAAAGTGAAAGTAACTGAAATACAAAAGCAGCTACAGGAGCTGGAAAACAAAGATCTTGATGCTGCTGTGAAGGTCAAATTATAGAAAGACGTTCCATAAAAAGATGGGTGATGCAAAGTTGAGAGTCCAAGCAATTTTTAAAATGTAATTGAGAAATCTTTTATGTTTTCCTGCTTTTGAGGAAGCTTATGCTGAGTTAGGAAAAAAGTGGGATTCTGTTTTTACCAGCCCTGAAAGAGAAATTGGATGGCAGTTTGTCTTTTGTATTGTGTTGGTTCTGTTTACATATTTTATAATCTGGGTATTATATTTATTAATTTAAGAAGTGTAAAAACTTCATATCAGAAAAAAACATGGTAAAAAATAAAAATAATCATAGAAATAGTGTTTTGTTTTGTTTTTCTGAAGCACAAGAACTAAACAGTTAAATGATACATGCAAAACATTTGGTATGGACATGATAGCTATAGACAATCAACAAATGGGCTATATTTCAGACAGTTTTCTGAAACCATAACTAATTGATTGGGTTAATAAAGGTTAATAATGTTGACTACTACAAATTATCCTTAATTTCCTAATGCCTGGACTTAGCTATAACTTCAGGAATAGCTACAGTTAAAAATTTTATTCTGTGAGAAGTATTTCATTTTGGATAGAGTTTGTGTAATGAAGCTATTTCCAGATGTTTTGGGGATAGTAATGATGCTTTGTTAGTGTGATTATAATGAACTTTCTAGGATGTCCTTCCATTTCCTTTTATCTCATGATTTTTTGCTTCCATATTATAGAAACATATTCATATTGTTGTAGTTAATTTATTCAGAGCTTTTTTTTAATTGTACCACTGTTACTTTCTTTCAACAGATAAATATTTACTTCATGCATCCAGTGTACCACCTATTCTAGATAGAGATGCAGAAGTGAATAGTCCCAAAATGTCATCCCTGTTAGAGTTATGAATACCAACTCAAATATCTGGATATTTCCACTAAAAGTTGTTACCTAGGTGGTCTTCAAGTAGATAATTTCTATTGTTCCATGTTCTTATTCACTGATTCTTTCCACTGTACTCTCTCCTCCATTGTATTGTTGAGACCATCCTTTTAGCTTTCAATTTTTTTTTTTTTTTGAGACAGAGCCTCAAGCTGTCACCCTGGATAGAGTGCCGTGGTATAACAGCTCACAGCAACCTCCAATTCCTGGGCTCAAGCGAGTCTCTTGTCTCCGCCTCCCAAGTAGCTGGGACTACAGGCGCCCGCCATGACGCCATTTTTTGGGTGCAGCCGTCATTGTTGTTTGGCAGGCCCTGGGGCCGGATTCGAACCCGTGAGCTCAGGTGTACGTGGCTGGCGCCTTAGCCCATTGAGCCACAGGTGCCGAGCCTTAGCTTTCAATTTTAATTAATTTTAAATGAATGAATAGGATGACCCTTTCTGTATAACCAGTTAGCCTTTTTCTCCAAACATTCTTGTCATTGCTCAATGAACTCATGAACAAAGTGGCCATGGAGGCAGAGATGTTAAACATATCAGCAACATGATTTTCCATTTGCCAGTGCTGACCAGGCTATAGCCACTGCTATGACCTGGTCAGCACTGGCAAATGAGTACTCAATATTCTGACAACAGAGATCAACACTAAATCTGTAGGGTTATCAGCATGGAAAAACGGATTACAGTTAAATTTTTCCATCATGGAAGGAGCAGCATTTTGTTCTCACTTGAATAGACACTTGGATATGGATTTTTCTTTCCTGAACATAATACTCTTATTAAGATTATCATCCAGGGACTTTCATAACACTAGCAACTGTCATAGTATTTGTACTAGCCAGGTCTGGCTGCCATAAGAAAATATTATAAACAGTCACACATCTCTCTCTTCTTAAGAAAAATCGTGTATCTCCTAACAGCAGAGAATTCTTTCTGAGAAATGTGTCATGAGGCAATTGGCTATTGTGCACACCATAGATTGTACTTACACAAAACTAGATGATAAACCCTACTTTAAACCTAGGCTATATATTTTAGCCTATTGTTAACAGGCTGCATACATGTACATGTTGCTGTACTGAAATACTGTACTCAATTGTAACACAATAGTACATATTTGTGTATCTAAACATAGAATAAAGTATAGTAAAAATATGGTATTATAATCTTATTAGATCATCTTTGTATCATATATGTGCTTCATCATTGACTAAATATCGTTATGTGGCACTCATTAGTACAACCTGTGAAAGTTTCGGTTGTCTCAAACAACAGAAGTTTATTTTTTCACAGTTATGGAGTCTTGAATTCCCACGTCAAGGACTGACAGAATGAATTTCTCGTGAGGGCCTTTCTCTGAGCTTGCAGGTAGTCATCATCTCACTATGTGCTCACAAGACCTCTTGCTTGTGTCTATGTGGTGAAGGGAAAGGAGTGGGGAGAGAAAAAGAAACAGAGATGGAGATATAGAGCTAGGGATGGGGGAAGAGAGAGAGAGGTGCTCTCTGGTGTCTCTTCTATTCTATAAGGATGCCAACCCTATTAGACCAAGGTACCACTGTTATGACTTCATTTATCCTTAATTGCTTCCTTAGCGCAAATATAGTCACATTAAAGGCTAGGGGTTCAATATGACTCTTAGGCTATCGTAATTAAGTAGTTAGCAGTGCAGTACTACAAATAGATTTCCTTCTAATCAGGGAATTCAGTTCAGAGAAATTGTAATGTGGCATTGGCCTCATGCTCATAACATTTATTGGTCTTACCATTTTCCCCACCATCCTAAATCAACTTTCTTTTTATATGGGTCATTAAAAAAGTTTTGAAATATGCTAAAATCAAGTAAAGTAAAATTGTGTGGATGCAAACAAATGAAGTCCTCCTAGCAATACCAATAAACTGAGCAAATTGAAACTTGAATGGATAAATCACAAAAGATGCTGTCGAATATGTTTCTTAGAAGTGAAATAATGGACCATAATACAGCCTGTCTCAAAACATTTGTAGTGACTATATGCAGGGTGTTCATAAAGTTCATGTGCAATTTAAAATAGTTTTACCATGTAAATTGCACATGAACTTTAAGGACACCCTGTATATGTGTGTATGTATATGTGTGTGTGTCTTAATTTATGGGCCAACATAGGTAGGCTGTGGTACCCAGTAGTTCAGTCAAATACCAGTCTAGGCAGAGATGTGGAGGTAATCTTTTTAACTGTGATTAGCATTTATACACGTACCAATAGACACTGAGTATGGAAGATTACTCTTCATAATGTGGTGGGCTTCATCCAATCAGTTAAAGGTCTTAAGGGAAAAGAACGATGTGCTCTGAGGAGGAAGGAATTCTGCTCCCAGACTATCTAGATAGACTGATAGTCTTCACTGTATCTTCAGACTCAAAACTAAAAGATCAACTGTTGCCAGAATTTTCAGCGTACAAGTCTTCTCTATATATTTAGGACTTAATGATCCCTTAAAATCATGTGGAGAGTGAAGGAGGGAGGGAGAGAGAGAGAGATTGAGATTGATTTACATGATTGTAGAAAATTCCTTAATATAAATATATGTATTTATGTAGCCAAAAAAAAAAAAAAAATATATATATATATATGTATATATTTTTTTCCCTAAAAACCCCTTACTAATGTTTATGGGAGGCCATAGATCCCTTTCTGTGTTGTTTGGCTAGAATAGAGTGGTTTTTGTCTGGGTTGCTTCTTTTCTGGCCTTTTGGCTAGTGACAGTAATATTTTGTTGTAGCATTTATTTTTTGTCTGTGCCCATTGATATTTCTGAATTATTGGCTTCTTTAGCTCCATGTCTTAGATATACAAGCAAAAGAAAAACTCAGGGAGTTCATTACCACGTTGTTCCTCAGGTCTCAGTGTCCCTTGTCTGCCTGCTTTCTTCATTCTACATTTCAGTCGTTTGTGTTTTTCATATATACAACACATGTAGGTTTGTTAGTAATACTTAATGTGAGGAATAGGGAAAATTTTGTCTGCTCTATCTTCCCAGAAGCAGAGGCCTATATAGAATTTTTAATATCTACTTCACCTATTACAACATATTGTCTTGTTCATCCCCTGAAGTAGGCATACCCACTTTTGAGAATTCTGGCCTAAAAAATGACTTTATAAGCCTCAGAGAAAGTACTGGAAAAAAAACAGTACTAAAAGTTAGGAAAAATGAGTTCAGGTCCTAGCTTGACTTCTTTGTGACTTTGGACCCATTATTCCTTTCCTGAGTCTCTGTTACTTCACCTCAAAGATGATGATAACAATATCTACCATACCTACTTGTCAGGGTTATGTAATAAAAAAATTTCAAGGAATGTTAAATGATATATAAATATCAGTAATTGCTATAAATATATTATAATGCTTGTGGGCTTGGGAAACAGTATTACTTATCTAAGGAAATGGGATCATACCTGATATTTTTCTTTGAAGAACCTGAATATATGGAAAGGATGGAGAAGAGAAAACACTTTGATGGAAGGATCAAATTATAAGGAGATCTGGATGGGGAGAGGAGGAAGAGGTTAGGTTATATGTGTCTGTTGGTTATAAGAAATTCACTGGTTTCTTAAACCATGGAGGATTTATTTTAAGGCCTTATAAGCAGGAGCTTAGGAAAAGGAAATTATCTGGCATTCAGTAATGTAGAGAACTATATATAGAATGTATCAAAGAAGTTCCACAAACTTTAGTAACTGGAGGTTATGGTTCCTTGCTCTAGTAATAGCTGAATGGAACTCAGCTCCTCAATGATTTCTACATTCACCTTTAATTATGGACAATTTATCACTCTCTTCTCTGTCTCCTGGCTTGTGCTTATTTGTGGACCTGTTCCTATATAGTGTAGGTATAAAATAGTTTCATCATGGCTGCCCTCATCAGTCTTTATTTTATAACCTCTAAAATTCTAGTCCTATTGCTAATTATTTTCTTCTCTATATTTCTTACTATAACTTCTCGAGAGTTAGAGAGATGCCCCAATGAATTTATTTATTTATTTATTCATTCATTTATTTATTTATTTATTTTGTAGCAGACAATGTTATAGCCCATTGGCAAGTCTATGGCTAGGATAAGATTTCATTAAGTTTGTACCTCTAATCTAATAGTTATTGCCATGCATAGGAGTAAAGTTACATGTTTCATTAGCAGAGTGTGAAGTCATAGCCAGCTGTCTATAACAAATCGGACAAGGGCAGACATCAGGATTGATATCTGGTGCAAAATGAATAATGTGTAGACAATAATATAAAAAAAACACCAGTTGATATTTCTTAGTATAAAGCTGTAGGACTTTGGGGATAAGGAGATTTAAAAAACTCAACAGTTTAGGTTAATCAGAGAACAAAGAGGAAATAATACCGTCACCTTTTTTCTACTAGAAAACAAGTGTATCCATCTAATTTCCTTTCTGGGCTTTTTTTAGACGTAATCAGCAGGGTCTGGGATTTGTGCCCTCTCAGTCCTCATCCAGCTGGCTCAATAAATAAGTGACTCCTTTATGGCCATTCTCGATATTTTGCTATTACTTTATTATCCAAGTGTCATCTTTTATTATTATTATTATTAAATGATAAACACATAGATCATGTATACATTAATGCATTTATGGGGTAAAATGTGCTGATTTCATTTAGAATTAAAAATGCTTAATTCGCACTGGTTAATATATAGCTCATCTCATTTACTTAATTATTGTGTTAAGACACTTATACTCTATACTCAATAGATCTGGAGCCTGCAGGGCCTCTGCAGTTCCGCCTTCTACCAGGGACTCCGCCAGTGACCACCAGGCCTCTGCAGGTTTGCTGACAGCCAGAAACTCCCCCTGCAAACACAGGGCCCCATGCCTCAAGCCTGCAGGGCCTCCGCAGGCCTGCCCCGGCCAGGAACTCCCCTGGAGACCATGCGGTCCTGTGCTCCACGCTTGCAGGGTCTCCACAGGTCCGCCTTCTGACAAGGACACCGCCAGCGACAGTCAGGCCTCTGCAGGACCACCCCTGGCCAGGGACTCCCCCAGCGACCTTGTGGATCTGCACCTGGCACCCACAGGGCCTCCACAGACCCACCCCTGGCCAGGAACTCCCCTGGTGACCACGTGCCCTCGTGCCTGGAGCCTGCCGGGCCTCCATAGGTCTGCCTTCTGCCAGGGACTCTGCCACCTCTTCAGAACCACCCCAGACCAGGAACTCGCCCGGCCACTGCATGGCCCCAAACGCACACAGGCAGGGCATCTGCACCACCACCCATGGCCAGGCACTTGGCTGGCAACTGCACAGCCCCTCACCCCGCACCTGGTGGGCCTCAGCAGGACTTCTTCTGGCCAGGGACTCCAGGAGCTGTGCAACCCACATCCTCCCTCCCATAGTCTTTCTGCCTCTACACCAGTCCAGCTCATATGGCCAGGGATTCCACAAGCTGTGGTACTGGACACCCCCTCTAGAGCCCTCCTTGCCTCTGTGTGGAGCACTCCTCCTGGCCAGAGACTACTGCAGCCGTGGGCTCTCTTTGCCAAAGCCACCGGGGGCCTGGAACTCCTAGAACCATGTGCACCATCCACTGCCCTGTTGCTGAATCTGGGGGTGCCACACTCTGGAACTGCTCCTGCAGTCAGAACTCCCTGGCTGGAGCAGTCCTAAGGAGCTACACAGGGTCACTCCCTACAAAGTTCCAGCAACAGTAGAGTGATCCCACTGGGATCTAATCTTGGAGAGACACCTTCTCAAATCTAAGGACTCCCAGAGGCAACAGTGAAAAACAGTCATGGGATGGAATCAATGGAAAAACTCTGGCAATATGGATAATCAGAGTAGATCAACTCCTCCAAGACAAGGCAGATACAGCACAAGATCCTTTGCATAGGCAAATGGCTGAGATGTCAGAAATCAAATTCAGAATCTGGATAGCAAACAAGATCAGCAGAATGGAGGAAAAAATGGAATTAGAATTTTAAGCAGTAATCCAAAAGATGATCCAAAAGATGTCTCAAGAATTCAATTAATTCAAAGACAAAATGACCAAAGATTTTGACACATTGAGACAAGAAGTTGCAGCCCTCAAAGATCTGAGAAATACAGTAGAATCCCTCAGTAACAGAATGGAGCAAGCAGAAGAAAGGATTTCTGACATGAAGACAAAGCTTTTGAATGCTTCCAAACCTCCAAATAGGAAGAGAAATGGAAGGCAAAAACAATCACTCGCTCAGAGAGCTCTGGGATAATTCAAAGAAAACCAATATTTGCCTCATAGGGATCCCTGAAAGGGGTGAAGCGGCTTCACAAGACACAGAGTCTCTTATTCAGGAGATTATGAAAGAGAACTTTTGAGACATGCCAAGAGATTCTGAAATTCAGATAGCAGTTTCAGAAACCCAGCATAACTCAACCCAAATAAGACATCCCCAAGACACATCATAATCAATTTCACTAAATTTAATATGAAGGAGAAAATTCTGAAAGCAGCCAGATGTAAGAAAACCATTACCTTCAAAGAGAAGAACATTAGAATAACTTCAGATCTCTCTGTTGAAAAATTTTAAGCTAGAAGAGGTTGGTCATCGAATTTCATCTACCAATACAAAATAACTTTCAACCCAGGATCTTGTACCCAGCTAAACTGAGTTTCATTTATGATGGAGAAATTAAATACTTTAATGACATCCACATGTTTAAGAAATTTGCCATAACTAAATCAGCCCTCCAGGACATTCTTAGACCTATCTTTCATAATGACCAGCATAATCCTCCACCACAAAAGTAAACCCACTCACAAACTTTTGATCGAATTCCAACTTTGACAGTCGCAAAAGGATTAAAAATGTCCACTGGACTCTAAAAAGGCTTATCAATATTCTCAATTAATGTGAATGGGTTAAATTGTCCTCTAAAGAGGACAGTTGGCTGACTGGATACAAAAACTCAGGCCAGATATCTGCTGCATACATGAATCTCATCTTCCCTTAAAAGATAAATATAGACTCAAGGTGAAGATATGGTCATCTATATTCCAGGCAAATGGAAAGCAGAAAAAAGCAGGTGTTACAATCCTATTCACAGATACGATAGGCTTTATATCAACCAAAATAAGGAAGGATAAGGATGGACACTTCATATTTGTTAAAGGTACTACTCAATATGATGAGATTTCAATTATTAATATTTATACACCCAACCAGAATGCGCCTCAATTTATAAGAGAAACTCTAACACACATGAGCAACTTGATTACCTCCAGCTCCATAGTAGTTGGAGATTTTAACACCCCTTTAGAAGTGCTGGATAGATCCTTCAAAAAGAAGCTAAGCAAATAAATTTTAGATTTAAACTTAACCATTCAACATCTGGATTTAAGGGACATATATAGAACATTTCATCCCAACAAAACTGAATACACATTCTTCTCATCAGCTCACAGAACATGCTCCAAAATCGATCACATCCTAGGTCACAAGTCTAACCTCAGCAAATTTAAAAAAAATAGACATTATTCCTTGCATCTTCTCAGACCATCATGGAATATAAGTTGAACTAATTAACAACAAGAATCTGCATATTCATACAACAACATGGAAGCTAAATAACCTTATGCTGAAGGATGGATGGCTCATAGACGAGATTAAGAAGGAAATTACCAAATTTTTGGAACAAAACAACAATGAAGACATGAATTATCAGAACCTCTGGGATATTACAAAGGCAGTACTAAGAGGGAAATTTATAGCACTGCAAGCTTTCCTCAAGAAAACGGAAGAAAGGAAGTAAACAACTTTATGTAACATCTCAAACAGTTGGAAAAGGAAGAACATTCCAATACCAAACCCAGCAGAAGAAAAGAAATCATCTACGTAAGAACAGAATTAAATGAAATTGAAAACAAAAGAATTATACAACCAATCAATAAATCAAAAAAAGTTGTTTTTTTGAAAAGGTCAATAAAACTGATAAACCACTGCCTAACTTAACCAGGAAAAAAAAAAAGAGTAAAATCTCTAATTTCATCAATCAGAAATGGTAAAGACAAAATAACAACAGACCTCTCAGAAATTCAAAAAATTCTTGACGAATATTACAAGAAACTTAACTCTCAGAAATATGAAAATCTCAAGAAAATTGACCAATACTTGGAAGCATGCCAACTACCAAGACTTAGCCAAAATTAAGTGGAAATGTTGAACAGTCCTATATCAAGTTCTGAAATACCATCAACCATACAAAATTTCCCTAAAAAGCAAAGCCCAGGACCAGATGACTTCACGTTAGAATTCTACCGAACCTTTAAAGAAGAACTAGTACCTATATTACTAAACCTCATCCAAAATATAGAAAAAGAAGGAATACTACCCAACACATTCTATGAAGCAAATATCACCTTGATCCCTAAATCAGGGAAAGACCCAACAAGAAAAGAAAATTATAGACCAATATCACTAATGAATATTTTTGCAAAAATATTCAACAAGATCCTAACAAACAGAATCCAACAACACATCAAACAAATTATACAACATGACCAAGTGGGCTTTAGCCCAGTGTCTCAAGGCTGGTTCAATATACATAAATCTATAAATGTAATTCAGCACATAAACAAATTAAAAAATAAAGACCATATGATTCTCTCAATTGATGCAGAAATACTTTTGATAATATACAGCATCCCTTCATGATCAGAACACTTAAAAAATTGGTATAAAAGGGACAATTCTTAAACTGATAGAGGCCATCAACAGCAAACGCACAGCCCATATTGTATTGAAAGAAGTTAAATTTAAATCATTTCCACTTAGATCAGGCCCAGGCAAGGTTGCTTGTTATCTCCATTGCTCTTTAAACTTGTAATGGAAGTTTTAGCCATTGCAATTAGGGAAGAAAAGGCGATCAAGTGTATCCACACACAGAAGAGATCAAACTTTCACTCTTCACAGATGATATGATTGTATATCTGGAAAACACCAGAGATTCTACTACAAAACTTTTAGAAGTGATCAAGGAATACAGCAATGTCCCTGGCTACAAAATCTGTACCCAAATCTGTAGCCTTTATATATAACAACAATAGCCAAGCCGAAAAAACAGTGAAGTACTCTATTCCTTTCACAGTAGTGCCAAAGAAGATGAAATATTTGGAATTTACCTAACAAAGAATGTGAAAGATCTCTATAAAGCGAACTATGAAACTTTAAGAAAATAAATAGCTGAAAATGTTAACAAATGGAAAAACATACCATGCTCATGGCTGAGAAGAATCAACATTCTTAAAACGTCTATCCTATCCAAAGCAATATATAATTTTGATGCAATTCCTTTTAAAGCTCCATTGTCTTATTTTAAAGATCTCGAAAAAATAGTTCATTTTATATGGAATCAGAAAAAGCTTCGAATAGCTAAGACATTACTCAGAAATAAAAACAAAGCAGGAGGAATCACACTACCAGACCTGAGACTGTACTATAAATCAATAGTGATCAAAACAGCATGGTACTGGCACAAAAACATAGAGGAAGATGTTTGGAACAGAATAGAGAACTATGAGATGAATCTACCTACTTACTGTTATTTGATCTTTGACAAGCCAATTAAAAACATTCAGCGGGGAAAAGACTCCTTATTTAACAAATGGTGCTGGGTGAACAGGCTATCCACCTGTAGAAGACTGAAATTGCACCCACACCTCTCACCATTAACTAAGATAGACTCTCACTGGATTAAAGACTTAAACTTAAGACATGAAACTATAAAAATTCTAGAATAAAGTGCAGGGAAAACTCTTGAAGGAATTGGCTTGGCTGAATATTTTATGAGGAGGACTCCCTAGGCAATTGAAGCAGTATCAAAGATACACTACTGGGACTTGATCAAACTAAAAAGATTCTGTACAGCAAAGATCATAGTAAGTATAGCAAGCAGACAGCCCTCAGAATGGGAGAAAATATTTGCAGATTATGCCTCTGACAAAGGTTTAATAACCAGAATCCACAGAGAACTCAGACATACTAGAAAGAAAAAACCAACTGATCCCATCTCAGGATGGGCAAAGGACTTGAAGAGAAACTTCTCTAAAGAAGACAGATCATGGCCTACAGACATATGAAAAAAAGCTCACCATCCTTAATCATCAGAGAAATGCAAATCAAAACTACTCTGAGATATCACCTAACTCCAGTAATATTAGCCCACATAACAAAATCCCAAAACCATAGATGTTGGCATGGATGTGGTGAAAAGAGAACATTTCTACACTGCTGGGGGGAATGCACACTAATACATTCCTTTTGGAAGGATGTTTGGAGAATACTTAGAGATCTATGATTGAACTAATGTACACAGCTATGATTCAATAAAAAAAAAAATAAAATAAATAAAAATTGACCTGCCATTCTAGCCTATAATTCCTTTACTAGGTATATACCCAGAAGACCAAAAATCACATTATAACAAAGACATCTGTACCAGAATGTTCATTGTAGCCTAATTCATAATTGCTAAGTCATGGAAGAAGCCCAAGTGCCCATCGACCCACAAATGGATTAATAAATTGTGGTACATGTATACCATGGAATATTATGCAGCCTTAAAGAAAGATGGAGACTTTACCTCTTTCATGTTTACATGGATGGAGCTGGAACATATTCTTCTTAGAAAGGTATCTCAAGAATGGAAGAAAAAGTATCCAATGTACTTAGCCCTACTATGAAGCTAATTTATAGCTTTCATATGAAGGGTATAACCCATCTATAGCACAAGAATATGGGAAAAGGGGCAAGGGAGGGGATGGGATGGGTGAAGTTGGGGTGGAGGGTGGGTAATTGGTGGGGCCACACCTACGGTGCATCTTAGAAGGGTACAGATGAACCTTACTAAATGCAGAATATAAATGTCTTCATACAATAACTAAGAAAATGCCATGAATGCTATATTAATCAGTTTGATGACAATAGTTTAGATTGCATATGAAGCCAGCACATTGTACCCCTTGATTTCACTAATGTACACAGCTTTGATTTAATAATAAAAACAATAAGAAAAATAGATCCAACATGTATCCTTCCAATATGCACCATAGGTGTGATCCCACTATTCACCCTCCCTCCATCTGACCTTTATTGAGCTCAGTAATGAACTTTGTGTCTCAAGCAGTGTAGAGCTAACATTAATTTCATGTCTTATTATTAGTTGATTTTGTCTATAGCCATTTTACCCCTTGAGCTATCAGGAAAAAGCTGTTAACTGTCAAATGCTCTCTCCTTTTGATGGTCACTAACTTACCTTTCTTTTTCATCTGCATGGGGTAGTATCTTGAATTGCATGCATTATCACATTTTTTTCCACCCATGTCTTTGTACATGACCACATTGTTAGGAAGTCTTTGAGAGAAAATAATAGCTAGTTAGTCACCCATTTCTACCCCCAGTGGACTAACCTGTCACTCAACCTGTCAGGCTGAAGTATCATCACTTATAAAGTTAGCTAAGTAGTTCTTCAGTGAGTATAATGACCAGCTAGTAGGCCAATCAGTCATAGTGTCACTCAGAGAATCACCAAGCTTGTATGTCTGTGAATCAGTCAATCAGAAAGTCTATGAGCCTATCAATCATCTATAAGATAGAAAACAATAACTAAGAAGTCAGTGCAGCAGACCCCTTATCAGATAAACACACAGACAGCTTGTCCAATAGACTAATAATAAGTTAGGCAGCCAATCATTCAATTAGTCATAGAGTCAGCAAGTCATCCTATCAACTAGGTCCATTTGTCACTCATTCTGTCAGTTTTCAAACCAGTCAATCAGAAATTTAGTTAGTACCACAGCTAGCCAGCCAATCAGTAACTCTGTCAATCAGCCAGTTGACCAAACTTTCTGTTAATGAATAGGCCAGCCAATCCACACAGGGGAAAGCTAATATATGGGCTTTCGCCCTAACCTTAAGGTGGTAGTTATGATAAGCAGGAAGAAACAAACATGTTCCATCATGACTCAGGTCACATGTCACATCTTGATTGCCACCTTCTAGGAGAAAGTGACATTGCTAGGACATATGGTACCTTTGTGTAAATTAAAAAAGGCACTCTGTTACCCAAGATAAACTAAAACATAGCAATTTCACAAATTGATTAGGAAAAGGCACTCTTTTTTTTTTTTCTGATACAACCCTAAGCCAGGGCCCAAGATTTGGCTAGCAGAGTGTGGGCTGAATTTCAGTCCCTCTATGCCTTAGGTGAGTGTCTTCATGAAGTATACATTGTACAACCATTTTGAAAGTACTGTCAGAAAGACTTTCCATGACACATCCTGGAGTAGTTCCCAGTTTGCTGGATTGTCTCTGTCAATGCAGTATTACCAAATTCAGAGCTATATTTCTCAGAATCTCCTTTCTTACACAGTTTTAGGTTTGAGTTAAGAGTTTGCCAACAAGAGGAATTTGCATAAGATTTGGAAAGACAAGATGTTATTCTGTGGAGGCAATTGCCGCCTGTTACGTAGGCCAATGTAAGAGTTCCAGAATCTTCCCAATGAGCTCTTAAGGTCTATCTGTTTCAGCAAGACTAAAATTGTAGGTGGGGACTTTCCTGAGATTCTGGAGAATTTCAATAGCTTCCCCATGAACTCTTGAAAACTACCCACTACTGTGCTTCAGAATAAAATCATTGTTAGGAGTGTATCTTACCCTTGCTCTCCAGCTCATGCAACAGTTGTGTCATCTCCTAATTTCTATATTAAAACCTTTCATACCTGGAATCTTTACAGGGCCTTCTTTTTTCCAGACAAAACTAATTGATAGACTCAGTCACTCCAACCATATTACCCTCCTTAATTCCACCACAGCAGTTACTACTAATTGATATTTCCTTGTTTATTTTCTAGCTCTCCCATCAGAATTGAAATTAAAAAATAGGGACTTTTTAAATTTTCTACAGTGTAGTAAGCTCTCAGTAAATGCTATTGAATGACTAAATTAGTAACAGACAAACCCATAAAATATCTTTTTACATTTAGACGACACATCAGGCTTTATTGTTTTCAAAGCACTTCCTTTCAATCACCTCATTTCATCCACAGAGTCATCCTGGTAGCTATGTGGGAAAGTTAAGCTTTGAAACGTGTACTTAGAACAATTTCCCTATGTTACTAACAAGTGAGTGTCAGAATTGGGAATTGAACATTGATAATGACTTCTATTCCAGTTCTCCTCTTCTAACTAAAAAGAAATCCCAACTATGGTAATTGGAAGAGTGAGGCCAAGCTTTGTCAGTGAATTGGAGAGCAGGATAAGACATTGGAGTCTGGCAAATTTGTTGGTGCCTCTGTATCCCATAATTGGTTGGAGAGCAAGATCAGCAATGTCTTCTCAAACCAAAATAGTAAAGTGGGCCAGGGTTTATATTTTCTGTTTGAGTTCTTTGTGCTCAATGTGTAAGTATAACCCTGGCTGCCTGTCTCTCCACAAAGTTACCCTGGGCTTCCCTGCTTCTCCACTGGTTTGGACTTTCCCAAACCCCACCTCCTCTTTTTCATACATATTCACTTTCACTTTTTTCAAGGCTCACCTGAAGGATCACAGTTTTAGTTGTGCTGATAAGCACATGTTACCTGAGGTAACATGCTGAAATTGCAGCCTAGAGACAATGCCTTATGAGTAATAAAGCCTCAGAAATGTTTCAAATCTAGTATACAAGAGCTTAGTATGTGAGCTTTTGCTATATTTTATTTGTGTTTAGGGATTTCTCAGCATCTTGCAAATTCCTTAAAAAATGACATATAGGCAGACCCCTTGGTGGTGAGCTCCAACCTGGAACTCTGGCTCTTAAATACCTGGCTAATGGGCCCGAATGACTTTGGTTTCATCTCTCACCTGAATTTTTCTCAGATTCAGAGGTCAATCACTCATATTTAATGAACATCTCTTAATACAAATTATCCCTATGTCCAATAACTTTCACATATACCATTGTGATACTCTGTAAGTTGCTTACTTTTTATACATTCTCTCCTTCTTCTGTACAGAACTATGATTTTGTTTGGGTAAATAAAGCACCGACTTAAAATACTTCCCTTCCAAGTCTCCTTGAAAGTAGGAGTGGCTGTGTGACCTATTATGGTCAGTGTAATATAATTAAAATCCCTCTGAGTAAAACTTCCAGTAAATAATTTTTCCCTGATGAAAAGGGATTGACTCAACTAGCACTCAACATATGCCTCATGACTTGTTTTTTTCATGTCTAGAATATGATGACAAGAATATACATGTTAGGATAGTGCGGCCAAAAAGCGTAAGAATCTGATTATTAATGACTTTGTGGAACTATTGTCCTAATCATGTATGGTCTGCTTGTGTGCTTTTCCTTAGTGATACAAATAAAGCCATTATTTATTTAAGCCAGTTTAGGTGAATTTCTATTATATAAAACCAAACAATCTACATTGATAAAATCATTTCATTTTATTTCATTTAATCTTCCCAGCAGCACCATGAAGTAAGTTTTATTATTCCCATTTAGCAGTTGGGAAATGGAGGCTTAGAGAGGTTAAAAGATTTGTCTAAATTGCACAGCTTATAAGTAATAGAGTCTGGATCTAAATCTAAATCTGTCTGATTCCAGTTCTTATTTTATTTCTTCTATAACATTGTGTGCATCTTTTCTAGCAGGATAACTAGTTTCTTAGGAAGAGAGAGATTTTGTGTGTGTGAGTGAGTGAGACACACATACATAGCCTTTTGAGAGAAGAATCAATCACTATTCATACACACACACACATACATATATACACACAAATACACATGCATACATACATACACACACGTGTACAAAAGAAGGATGCAAGAAACCTTGTCCTTGCCTCCCACAAGCTTCTGGTTTGAGATCAATAAGTAACAGGGGAAGTTTCTCTTCAACACCTACGGTGCATCTTAGCAGGGTACTGGGGAAACTTATTAAATGTAGAGTATCAATGTCTTTATATAGTGATCAAGAAAATGCCATGAAGGCTATCTGTAACAGTATGATGAAAACATTTCTGAATGTATATGAATCACGCCCTATGATTGCACCAATGTACAGAATTATGATTCAATAAAATTATAAAAAA
>CAUYON010039766.1:0-14428 GCA_963573935.1 Arctocebus calabarensis | reverse complement strand
CTCCAAAGAAAGATGGTTCCAACAGATGACTTCTAAGTTTATGTGTAGGACTAAAATTTTATACTACTATCACTTCTCAGCCTTCCAGCTAAGATGAAGTGTATATGTACCAGAATGTTTATTGCAGCCCAATTCATAATTGCTAAGTCATGGAAGAAGCCCAAATGCCCATTGACCCACAAATGGATTAATAAATTGTGGTACATGTATGCCATGGAATATTATGCAGCCTTAAAGAAAGATGGAGACTTTACCTCTTTTGTGTTTATATGGATGGAGCTGGAACATATTCTTCTTAGCAAAGTATCTCAAGAATGGAAGAAAAAGTATCCAATGTACTCAGCCCTAATATGAAGCTAATTTATAGCTTTCATATGAAGGTTAGAACCCAATTATAGCACAAGAATGCAGGGAAAAGGGAAAGGGAGGGGAGGGGAGAGGGGAGAATAGGTGGAAGGAGGGCAAGTAGTGGGATCACACCTACGGTGCATCTTAGCAGGGTACTGGTGAAGCTTACTAAATGTAGAGTATCAATGTCTTTATATAGTGATAAAGAAAATGCCATGAAGGCTATCTGTAACAGTATGATCAAAACATTTCTGATTGTATATGAAGCACATTGTGCCCTATGATTGCATTAATGTACACAATTATGATTTAATAAAATTATTTTAAAAAATATATAGAAATGTTACTGATTCTTTTGTATGTTGACTTTGTATCTTGCAACTTTACTGAATTTACTTTCATATCTAAGAATATTTTGGTGGCATCTTTAAGTGTTTCTTTTATATATGTCATCAGCAAAGAGGAACAATTTGACTTCATCTTTTTTTTTTTTTTCAATTTGGATGCCTTTTATTTTTTTCTTTTGCCTGATCGCTATGGTGAAAACTTCCAGTACTAAGTTGAATAAGAGTGATGAAAAGTGGGCATTCTTTATTCGTTCTACTCAGAGGAAAGGATTTCATCTTTCCTCTTTCAGTATGATGTTAGCTGTGGGTTTTTGTCATGTATGGCTTTTATTATTTTGAAGTATGTTCTTTCGATGTCTAGTTTGTTGTGAGTTTTTATCAGGAGGGGATGTTGAATTTTGTCGAATGCTTTTTCTTTTTCAGAAAAGAGTGAGAAAGGAGAAATTGAGAAGGGTAACAGAGAGAACTTAACATTGTTTATTTTAACACTTAAATTTTGAGACAGAAGTGTTGAAAGATAAGCCTGAACAGAAAGACAGGGACCAGGCCTTGGAGCCATGTATACTGTTTTTACCATTATAGCCATTTTACTATGCCTTAGGTTACTGGAGGTCATTGCAAGAATTAAAAGTTTGAGAGAAGAGGCTTTTGGAAAGGTTAGAATGGTTAGATATTTGGAAAGTTTCAGTTTGTGATATATTACTTAGGGTATAATAAGGAGGGCAAATAAGGCAGCCTTGAAATTTCCTGCTTAAAGATGTTTACAGATCTATCAGAGTTAAGACAGAATATTGTTTTCAAAGACCGGGGCTACAAAATGCTGTTGTGTTTGACAAAATTTTATAAGTGAATTAATGTGCTCAAAAAGTATCTGGATCAAAATTGGGCTTAAAATTTGTTGTGTTCGGAGAGGCATTTGAACATGCAGGAAATTTTCACTCTTGAGACTATTAAAAAGATATGCTGAAGATTATTTACCAGTGAATGTAACATTCTCTAATTGACAAGCCTTACCACAGTCACAGTTTAGAGAGAGTGAGAAACAAAAGGGAGATTCTGTAGCGCATAAAGTTAGGGGTTTTTTTTTCAACATGGAAAATTTTTCCTTAGTAATTATTCATTGTTTCTTTCTTTTTTTTTTTTTTTTTTTGAGACAGAGCCTCAAGCTGTCACCCTGGATAGAGTGCTGTGGCATCACAACTCACAGCAACCTCCAATTCCTGAGCTCAAGCGAGTCTCCTGCCTCCGCCTCCCAAGTAGCTGGGACTACAGGTGCCTGCCACAATGCCCGGCAATTTTTTGGTTGCAGCTGTAATTGTTGTTTGGCGGCCCGGGCTGGATTTGAACCCGCCAGCTCAGGGGTACATGTCTGGTGCCTTAGCCTGTTGAGCCACAGGCGCCAAGACAATTATTCATTGTTTTAAATGAAATTCTCCAAAGTAATTATTTGACACAGAGAAAAATTTTTAAACTAAGATAAAGCAATTTTGCAAATGTTAATCAATGTAGAATATAAATGTAATTCATGCTATGTACATGTTATTAATTCATAAAATGTAATGTTTTTATTAATTCATAACAGTTGTACATCTTTTAGTCGTACATGTGATATTTTAATACATTCATATAATGTCTAGAGATCAAATCATAGTAAGGGGCATATGCATCACCTCAAACATTTATTTTTTCTTTATGATAGGAATGCTTTAATTATTCTCTCCTACCCATTTTGAAATATGCAATAGATTATTATTATTATTATTTTTAGAAATAGTCATACTATGTCACCCCTAGTAGAGTGCCATGGCGTCATAACTCACAGCAACCTCCAACTCTTGGGCTTAAGCAATTCTCTTCTCAGCCTCCCAAGTAGCTGGGACTAGAGCTGCCCACCACAATACCTAGATATTTTTTTGTTGCAGTATTTTAGTTGTCCAGGTTCAAACTTCCCACCCTCGGGGCATGTGGCTGGTGCCATAACTGTTATGCAATGGGTGCCGAGCCTACAATAGATTATTGTTAACTACACTCTCTCTATTTATCTATATAGAATACTACATCTTATGTGTATGATTAAATGTTTACAGAAATAATATCTTCTTTTTTCATATTTTTATTTTTTATTACCTGATACTATTCAAATATTACAATTATTTGTTTTGTTGGTTGAGATGGAATCTAGAAGCAATCGTATATTTTGAGTACTTTTTAAGCATATGAAACAAATCCAAGATATTTTACTATTTAACAGCTTAATGTGGTGATCAGCTTTATAGTTGGTATCCTGTCCAGTGTATATTTTTTTGACCATTAATTCAATAATTTTCCTAGGTAGTTATCAGTTTTATAGCCATGAATCTAAATACTTAGCCCATGAACACATTTTTTTTTTTTGAGACAGAGCCTCAAGCGTCACCCTGGATAGAGTACTGTGGCATCACAACTCACAGCAACCTCTAATTCCTGGGCTCAAGCGAGTCTCTTGCCTCTGCCTCCCAAGTAGCTGGGACTACAGGCACCCGCCACAACGCCCGGCCATTTTTTAGTTGCAGCCGTCATTGTTGTTTAGCGGCCCAGACTGGATTCGAACTCGCCAGCTCAGGTGTACGTGGATGGCACCTTAGCCCATTGAGCCACAGGCGCTGAGCCCCATGAATACATTTTTTAACCTAAATCCTCTATTTCTCCCTTGCATATTTACTTTAAGTATAAAATGATTTGGATTAAAAGAACAAAGTTTAAAAATGGAAATTTAAGCCGTGAATGTGTTACAAATGTGACTGTCTTTAAAACTTATGAAGTTTTGTTTTTAGTTTATTTGAAAATCTATAAAAGCTCAATGATCAATAGATGTAAAAAAAGTTTTAACCCAATATTTAAAATTATTATACATTCATCTAAGTGTCAATAAATTTGGGTTGGAGGATTTTAAAATGGTATGAATTAATTTATATTTAGAATTTTGTACTCTTTTATGTTAGAATATTATTCTAACTAAATTACTATCATAGTGATTAAATATTTTCAAATCAGAATATGCTGCTATAAAAATGTGGTATTCTTTTCTGAATAATACATTTTATTGTTAATGTTTCTTGGTGCTCAAATATAATGATTAAAATCATTGAAAGTAAAAAGATTATTTTTATTTTATTTTTTTTTTTGTAGAGACAGAGTCTCACTTTATCGCCCTGGGTAGAGTGCCGTGGCGTCACACTACTCACAGCAACCTCCAGCTCTTGGGCTTAAGCGATTCTCTTGCCTCAGCCTCCCTAGTAGCTGGGACTACAGGTGCCTGCCACAGTGCCCGGCTATTTTTTTGTTTTGCAGTTCGGCCGAGGCCGGGCTTGAACCCGCCACATTCGGTATATGGGGCCAGTGCCCTACTCGCTGAGCCACAGGAGCCTCCCAAAAGATTAATTTTGTATATTTATAAATTTTGCCTCCTTGTGTTGAGGAAGACGTTAAAAATGTAGATAATACTATGAACTGCTACAAAGTCTCTTGCACATGTTACGTAATCAAAAATGTTAATAATGATTACTACTGCTTAGATGTTTGAATTGATATATACTCATTCCCTTTTTATTTATCTATTTAATGTTTGTGTTTTAAACTTTGTAGCAGACCTAGAGATACACCATTCATACACCTTTTCAAGAACTTGCTACCTACCCATCTCCAAGGCTTGTGGTAGTTAGTTAACAGCCTCTCACTGTTAGCTCCATCAAGGTCCACATCAAATTTTGAGCCAAAGTTATGCTCTCCCAAAGCAAATAATCAACTGAGCATGGTAGGGGAACAAGATCCTAGGCCACTTTTCCATAAGGATCATTTTACTAAGTAATCTTTGCTCTAGAACTCCCAGTTGAGCTGTCAGAAATTTTGTCAAGTCTAACTCATGTTCTAAAATCTCCACTAATCCAATTCCGCTTCCTTCTTTTTCTTTCCCCATCTCTTATTCTACAATAAACATTTTTACTCTTAACTCCATCTTATGATGAGTGAGATAACTCCATCTTATCATCTACTTCCAGGAGAATTCAACTTCTACTGAACAGCACATTTCATTTTGCATATATCTGGAAAAAATGGGCAGCATGAGGTTTGAAATAATTGGTTTATCAAGGTAAAATTTTTGCAATATAGAATGAAGAATGAACATTAAATATTTATATGTGGGACTTCTAAACTGAAATATAAATTGGAAAATGTTTAAAACTTGATTTTTCTATGTTATGGACTACAATGTGTCCCCTCCAACATTCATATTTTGAATCCTTCATCCCCACTACCTCAGAATGTGACTATGTTTGGATATAGGACCATTAAAGAGGGGATTAAGTTAAAATGAGGTCACTAGGGTGGGCCCTATCTAATCTGATTGAAGTCCTTATGAGAAGAGGAAATTTGGACACACAGAGAAACACCAGGAGTGTGCATGTATAGAGCAAGGGCAATATGAGAAGATAGTGACAGGGCAGCGATCTGTAAGCCTAGGAGAGAAGCCCCAGAAGAAACCAAACCTTCTGACACCTTGATCTTGGCTTTCTACCCCAAGAACAATGAGAAAATAAATTTTGAGATGTTTGGTCTGTGGTATTTTGCTATGGTGGCCCCAACAAACTAATATATCATAACAATGTGGAATAAATACATGCCAAATAGTTATTGAAGTTATTAAGATTTAATCATCATAATGATAAAGATGGCTCAAAGCACATTTGAGGAACTGAGAAATAGCTATTTAAACTGGAGGAGAACTTTTGTAATAAGATTGCTTTTGTATAGAAGATTCAAAGTTAGTTCATGCCCTACAGGATAATAAAAGTGTACTGTTTTATTCTACCAGACAGAAATCATTTGCATGTCTATCAGATAAGAAATCTACAAGTGAACATTTAACTTCTTAAAGTGTGTGCAGAAACAATAGTAATTGGTATGTCAGTAAAGATACATTTCCTCGAGAATTAAACGATACCTTAGTGTCCTGTTAGTTGATGCTCTAGTATGTCAGTAAAAGGATACATGCCCATTTTGTGTTTTGTGTTTTAAGTTATGTATCTTTATTTATCTATTTATTTATTATTATTTTTTGCAGTTTTTGGCTGGGGCTGGATTTGAACCCACCACCTCCAGTATATGAGGGTGGTGTCTTACTCCTTTGAGCCACAGGTGCCACCCCACGTTTTGTCTCTTTATTAATACATGTATATGATGTACTAAATCCTCTGCCATCCATTTTTCCTTTAATTTATTTGTTTATTTGATATAGAGTCTTCTGTTGTTGCCTGGACTATAGTACAAGTGGCGTCATCATACCTCTGCAATCTCAGATTCTTGGGTTCAAGAGATTTTCTTACTTCAGCCTCCCAAGTAACTGGGACTACAGCTGTGCACCAGTGTAAAGGCAGGATCTCACTATGTTTCTCAGCCTACTCTCAAACTCCTAGATGCAAGTGATCCAACTGCCTTGACCTTTAAAGGGTCTAAGGTTACAGGCCTGACCCACTGCACCCAACGTTGCCCTTTAATTTTAGATAATCTTTTAATTTGACTGGATTTGGTTTAGTTGTTGTTTTTTTTTTGTATTTAAGTCCCTCTTTAGTCAGCCCACTCTAGCATAACTTATAATGCCATCATTCTACTTAAGCTACTCTATAAAAACTCACCAACATCCTCTTTGTTGCCCAGATTTAATGGATTCTTCTCTTTATTCTGTTTTGTGTTATTACAGCTCTCAGCTAACATTGCCAAAATTTATCATAATTTTTTTTACTAATATCTTCCCTTGTTAGCATCTGTGCCACCACTTTTACTCCTGTATCAATGATCCTGCTTTATTCTATATATTTTTTGCCTCTTTTATCTAATCTCTAAATATTTAAATAGTTCCACAGGGCATTCTCTCATCTCTTCTCTATCTTTTCTCTCTCAACCTAGGTGATCTAATCCAATATTAATGTTTCTAATACCATCTACAGTCTTATGACTTCAGATTTTTTATCCCTTACAGACCACTCCTTTAATTTCCAGACTTATACATCAAATGTGTCAACTTGTATGCTTATTATACATCTCAAAGATTACCCCAAACAGAGCTTTTGATTCACAGCCTCACCCCACTTTTTCTCATTTTCCACAAGCATAATAAACTGCATCATGATTTAATTAAATGCAAGAAACCAGAAAACAAACAAAAACATTAGGCATTAGCTTTCATTCATACTCACTATTATTCCATGCATCTTATGTTAAATTTTTCAGTAGGTCCCATAAATTTTATCTTTAAAAAGATAAAATCCATCCAGAAGGTGGCTGACAAGGTGCATCACTTTCCCACAGTCTAACAAGTTTCTTGGAGGCTTTTACACTCCTGCAAACCCAAGCATAGTAGCAACAGGAAATAGTGGGGAGAACTTGCAGGGTCCCAGAGCTTGGTCATTCCATGTGGGGCTTGGCTCCAAGGACAGTACCATGAGAGGCCAGAAAGCTGGCTTTCCTCCATTCAGACATTTCTCCCCCATCCCTTCACAACCACTGCAAGGTGTGTAGTAGAATTCAGCAAGTGGCTGTTTCCCCCAAGTAGGCACATGCTGCAAGCTGAGATCCCCAACAAGAGTTAATCCCACACCTTGTCACATAGAGTCCTGTACTGGAGGCAGGGTGTCCAATTTGGTAGTTCTCTATTTGTTGGCATTTCCCGGAATCACACACCGTTGGGTCAGACAAGTGGACCAGACCCTGTGGCCCCTAGACTCCATTGGGCTGCTGTTGACACAGGGTGGGGTGGAGGTCTGAGAATCTGGACTTGGGTGGAGTGGAGGCCTACATGGTCAGAAGTGATGGGAGGAAACTATGATGGGGATAATGTTAATGGGAAGAACAGCTATCCTCTCCTCAGTAGAATTGCCCTGTTGGATTGAGGTGGATCCTCCAGAGAGTAAAAGCCTGCCTCCAGGTCCCATAGGCACGTGCATGGCAGGCCAGTGCCCAGGCTCACTGAGAACTAGGGCCCCTCTCCTACCCCTTCCAGCCAGGAGAGAAGTTTGAGCTGAGAATCCAGGGAGCAGCTGTTCCTGTCCGACAGGTGGGTACTGCAGGCTGAAGCTTCCATGGAGCATGGATCCCACACTTTCCTCCTGGGGACTGGAGTGGACAAGGGATGCCAAATTTAGGAGCTCCCTGCCTACCAGTGTTTCAGAGAGTTGCACGCTAGCAGGTCAGAGAAGTGACCTGGGAGAAGGGGAGTTTGAAAGCCTGACAGCTAGATTGTAAATCTCTTATAAGCAGACTTTCTGGTTGGGTGGGAACATTTCAGACCCTCCCTAGTGGTTGTCCCCCAAACCTGGGAGCAGATATTTGAATCCTGTTGAACTAGCTGCCTAGCCAGGTATAGTAGTGCCTATGGGCAAGCTCACCCCACTAGCCCTGCCCAGCTTCATTCCCCTACCCACCTCCGCTGTAGCAGAAAATAAGCACTCAGTCAGAAATCCCAGAGCTGCACCAAACACCTGCAGCATTCCAGTGCTCCACCTGAGTGACTGGAGCCAATCACACATTTCAAAAACAATACTGCAGCTTGCTCCTTCAAGCAAGTGCCATGTCCTGACAGGAAGGTAAATTTGCACAGCCCTACAGAGTGCTTATTGACTCAATCCAACAGGGTGAGAGTGATTCTCACCCACAGGTGCCACCTACTATCACAGGGATTACACTGGGTGTGTCAGCATAATCCACACATTCAGGAAGTCCGTAGGGCTGGGAAAAGAGAAAAGATTTCAAAGACCTCCCCACTCTCTCATCAAAATGAGACAGGGAGTCTTCCCACACACATATCTCACTACTGCTACAGCCTACAAACAACTAGCAACTGAGAAAAACTCCATGCACAGGCTATTTATAATCAAAGCTTCTACCCAGAACCTAGATAACCATAAAGTCCCCCCCCAAACAAAGCCAAAGGTCCTTACTGACATGTGCTACAAATACAACCATAAGGGTGAGGTGAGGTGAAAAAAGTCCAACTAAACAAAAGATGATCCAAAAAATAAGAAGCAACAGCTCCTCCAGACGAGAAGGAACAATCAAAAGAATTTGGGAAGAGTGAAAAATCAGGGCAAAAAGACACACCCCCAAAAGGTATGAATATCTGAAATGGCCTCAATATTAGGGGAAATACAAGCAACTAGTGTCCTCACTTTTTGGAATCCTTGAAGCAAAGACTATGTAATGGTATTTGAGAGTGTTTGTGGGTTTGATGTTACTACCAAGCATTTTTTTCTGGTATAGTGATGAGATCCTTGAGGATGTGGGACTGCTCTTTTTTGCAAGGATACATGAGGAAAAGATCACTGGCTTTTTTACAAAGGGTATGTTTGAAAGAGAGATATTATAGTGTATTTGCAAACTAACATTTGCATGCTAGAGAACGGCTGATTAGTTCAAAGGATATTTTCAAGGTGAAATATTTAAAGTTCAAAATGTTAATACATCATATCTAATGCCATACAATGTGGCTAAGACTCATCATCTACCTCATCTGGGGAAAATGTACAAGAGAGCTCAATGTCAAACCCATAGTAGTTGAAAGAAGTCAGAGAACTTCCTCTTAGTAGAGACCCTCAGCACTTCTGTCAATATCAAGTTAACTATTTTGACTCTAGTAGACTTTAATATGAATAAAAAGAGTGCTATAGTAGATACCATTGCATTCATTGAAGAGGCTAGGTAGGTTGAATTTTATAATGCCAAACATCCACTTCATGATCCTGAGGACCAGGGTTTATAACTAAATTTTTAGCCTTGGGTACAACATTGGGATTATTGTCTTCCCAAGATGGCATAAAATGTTGAACAAATCTTCTCATTTCAAGAGAAAAATTAAGGGACAGTTATGAGAAATGATCCTTTTCTTAAGCATTCAAAAATCCTGAATCATCAGTTTTACTCCCCAATCTGGGTCTCAAGCAGAAACTCTCCAGTAGACAATTATTGGATATGCTGGTCAATATGTGAAAATTAAATGATGTAATGGGACCAATATGAGGCATTTCTAGTTCATGCATACTGTGCAACAGAAAAGGACTCCACTAGTTTCTCATTATATATATTGGTTTTGGGGCAGAGCCCCAGACCTTCCTTCAACCTCTGATGCAAAGTAAATGAGGAGGTGAAGATGCCACCAGTCCTACCTAAGTACGTGAAATTCTATCATATAAGAGGGCAATGATCTGATAAAACTATAGCATGAAGAAAGAGCATCCATACATACCCATTCCTGACATGACGCAGAATTTTTGAGCCATTAAACATGTTCAAGAGGCAAATAATATGGCTATAAGGGAAGACAAAAGTATTTGAGAATGAGAAAGCAACCTACAGGCGGTGCCTGTGGTTCAGTTGGTAGCTCACTGGGTAGGATGCTGGCCCCACATACTGAGGGTGGTGGGTTCAAACCTGGACCCGGCCAAACTGCAACAAAAAATAGCCAGGCATTGTGGTGGGCGCCTGTAGTCCCAGCTACTCCGGAGGCTGAGGCAAGAGAATTGCTTAAGCCCAGGAGCTGGAGGTTGCTGTGAGCTGTGTGACACCATGGCACTCTACTGAGGGCAATAAAGTGTGACTCTGTCTCTACGAGAGAGCGAGAGAGAGAGAGAGAGAGAAAATAAAGAAATTCTTATGATATTTTGTGTAAAATAATATGACCTGAGTAAAGCTGGAAAAACATGTGCTATATTCTGTCTAGTACATGAAGGTCACCTGAAGAGAAAGGAGCTGAATCCCTACAAGAGCCAACCTTTTCACTGTTTCATATGTTGTTTTGACTTTTTGGTACTGACTTAAAGACCAACTATTTCATTCAATCCCAAATGCCTAGGTGTCTACTATGACAATCTTTAGGACTACTGTACAAATAGGATTACATAATTTCCAATATGAACCTCATTTTTTCATGTGTTTGGTGGCTATTTGTCTTCTTGAGAAAAGGTTCTGTTCATGTCATTTCCCATTGATTGATGGGGTTGCTTTCTCTTTTCTTGTTGACTTGCTCAAGTTCTTTATATATTATGGTCATTAGCCCTTTGTCCATATTGTAACATGAGAATGTGTTCTCCCATTCTGAAGGTCATCTGTTTGATTTGTTGATTGTGTCCTTGGCTGTCCAGAAGCTTTTTAACTTGATCAGGTCCCATTTATTTATATTTTTGTTGCTAAAGTTGCCAATGGGGTTTTCTTCACAAATTCTTTCCCAGAGCTGATATCATTAAGAGTTTTGCCACACATTTCTCTAGGAGTTTTACTGTTTCATGTCTTAGATTTAAATCTTTTATCCAGCATGAGTTAATTTTTATAAGTGGTGATATGTGCAGGTCCAGTTTTAGTCTTTTACATGTGGCTATCTAGTTCTCCCAGCACCATTTCTTAAATAAGGACTCTTTTCCCCATTGTAAACTTTTGTTTGGTTTGTCAAAGATCAGAGGGTGATATGAGGCTGGTTTCATCTCTAGGTTCTCGATTTTTTCCCATAGATCTATATCTCTGTTTTTATGTCAGTACCATGCTGTTTTAATTACTATAGATTTGTAGTATAAACTAAAGTCTGGTAATGTGATGCCTTCATATTTGCTTTTATTTCTTAAATTACATTGGCTATTCAGGGTATTTTCTCATTCCATACAAATTGAAGTACTATTTTTTCAAGTTCTTAAAAGTATGACAGAAATGCAATTCAAAACCACTTTGAGATATCACCTAACACCAGTAAGAATTGCCCACATTGCAAGGTCCCAAAGCAACAGATGCTGATAGGAGTGCAGAGAGAGGGGTACACTGAGGCACCAGTGGGTGGGATTGCAAACTAGTACGGCCTTTTTGGAAAGAAATATGGAGAATCCTCAAATCACTCAAAGGAGACCTCCCATTTGACTCTGCAATCCCTTAACAAGGTATCTATCCAGAAGAAAAAATATTTTATCATAAGGACATTTGCACTTGTATGTTTATAGCAGCTCAGTTCACAATCACAAAGACATAGAAGCAACCCAAGTGCCCATAAACATATGAATAGATTAATAAATTATGGTATATGTATATACCATGGAATACTATTCAGCCATAAAAAGGTGGAGATGTTGCATCTTTTGTATTTACCTGGATGGATTTGGAGAACATTCTACTAAGTAAAGTATCTCAAGAATGGAAGAATAAGCATACCCCGTACTTAGTACTAATCTGAAAATAGTAGGTCAACAACTACAGACCCACATGGGTGAAAAATAAATTAATTTCAAGAAGAGGGAGGAGAAAGAGGGGAGGGATCTTGATTAGTTCCCACCTATCAGGTACAATGTAGGAGTATATGGCACACTTTTTAGGTGAAGGACTCAACTATAACTCAGACTATGGGCTTTACCTTATAAACACAAATAATGCAACCTAATTGTATGTACCTTCATTAATATGTACCCATAAAACATTGTATGTTTCTATAAAAATATTAAACTTAATATCTTGCAATATAAATGTTATAAATATGGGAAATATTTTATATTTGATAACTATCATTTTTCTTTGTAATACTTTGTTTCATTGTCATATTTATCTCAATATAAAACATTTTGGCTATATAAATGAGCATTAAATGGAAAAAAAGAAAAGAGAAACTGCAAGACTTTGTCATTACCTTTGTTGGTATGTTGGAGACTGTTTATGTTGACCACTACCTGTTTCTTTCAGTCTTCCTGGGCAAAGAGCTATAATTACCAGTTCCTTGCAACTAGATAGGGCCAAGTATTAGTTACCACAAAAAGAATAAGAGCAGAAATATCAAACATGGATATCACCTTCAGACCGAGAAAGGTAAGAGAAGCTCTACTTCCCCAGATGTACTTTTATTCCTCGATTACTGAGTCATGTAATCATAAACATACATGTTGGGCTATGATTTCAGTGAACAGTTAACTGCTATTTTGCTAAGTTATTCAATTTCTTTTTTACAGCAGTTAGGCTACCTGAATTTCCAATAAAGATACAATATTTGTTCTATTTTATTCATTATAAAGAAAGGGCTATTTAAAGACAAAAGGTAAATGTCACACTCACTGCTTAAATAGAAATCATTTCTATCTAAATTTTTTTTTGGAAAATGTTCATATTAAGGTTCTCCATTATTAATTTGTTATACCCCTTGTATATATTCATGTTTCCTGATACTAAGCTATGGAAAGATCTAAAAAAAATTTGTGTGTGTGTGTGTGTGTGTCTGTGTGTGCTTGTGTATTGGGTATTTGCTTCATTGACTCATACTTTCACTTTTTCATACTTAATATTTTCTGATTAAATATATGAAAAATTGTAATCATGTTCACCTGATTTTCTGTCACTGCAAAGCAATTAACATGAATTTTCAAACCACTTGTAACGATTTACTAAAGTATGATGACTCATTCAAAGCTAACTTTGTCATCTGCAGCATTATTTGAGAAGATAATTTTCTGAAATACTGCTTGAAAATCTCTTTCTGATAATTTAGCAGGCCGAAATCACATTCACAGTCTAGGGTCTCATTTTCGGTAGATATTTATCAGTATAAAAATACTACATACCAATAGAGTGTAAAGTTTAAACAAATTTTTTAAATGTGATTAGTTATATGACATATTTTCCTCAGGTTCTTCTCTTAATTCAGTGAGTAATCTCTTTTTCTCTTTCAAGCTTCCAGGTTTAAACATGGGACAACCTATTTTATAGCCCATATCTTTTACGTAACATCAAAAGAATGAGAAGAGGGAAAAACATCCAACTCAGTATTTTTAAATATTAATATTAATGCTAATACTACTAATCCTCCCTGTTCATATAGGGACTGAGGCGTGGAAACTGTTTCCACAGAAAAAAAAGCTTTTGTAGTGCCTCTTTGTCACATTTCCCCTGATAAAATGGAATGAAAAGTCACTCCTCTTCTTAAGAATTAAACAGTAGGAACATGACACGAAAGAAGAAAATTATGTTAAAACATCAAGTCATTTATATTTTTGGAACTCTTATTAACCAATAGTATATTATTTTTAATGTTAATAAGTTATTTAAAATTGTATTTAAAAACTAATCTGATTCAAATAATTTAGCAGATTTTTTCTGGAGTATGACTGAAAATAGAAATGTCCTTACAATATTTCTTTTTAACAAAAAGTGCTGTAGTAAACACCTTCCTGAAGAATTAGAGAAAAATATTTAAAAAATATATACATAATTGACTATCACTGATACTGATGTATGTTCCTGACAACTGGGAGAACATAGAAAACAGAAGAGAAGGCAATAATTTATAAAGTATTGGAAAGGTGTATTTTATATTTAGGACTTCATGTTCTGGATAGCTATAGGTATGGGAGTGAGAACTTTTTACTTCAAGAAAGTAAAATACCTGGAGACTACAGCCTTTTTTGAAGTTACTAGGATCTCCTCAAAACCAAAAGACGGGGAAAGGGGAGAGGGAGGGAGGGGGAGGAAGAGGGTGGGGGGAGACAGGACAAAGAGTGAGATCACATGTGTGGTACATATTTGAAGAGCCAGGAGAAAACTTCTAAATACGGATCAAAAATGTTTTCACATAGTAAATGAGAAAATCTAATGAATGTTATGTCAATCAGGTTGCATGTGAAGCCCGCACACTGTACCCCATGATTGAACTAATGTATATAGCTATGACTGAATAAAAAAAAAAAAGA